>NW_026470686.1:0-11688 GCF_026875155.1 Cherax quadricarinatus | reverse complement strand
GAAAACATTGTCGTAGTAACTTGATCGCTGGGCGGAAGAGAAATTGTCGTAGTAACTCTTGATCAGCTGGACGGAAGTAACATTGTGTAGTAACTCTTGTCAGCGGACGGAAGTGAACTTGTCGTAGTAACTCTTGATCAGCTGGACGGAAGATGAACATTGTCGTAGTTAACTCTTGATCAGCTGGACGGAAGATGAACATTGTCGTAGTAACTCTTGATCAGCGGGACGGAAGATGAACATTGTCGTAGTAACTCTTGATCAGCTGGACGGAAGATGAACATTGTCGTAGTAACTCTTGATCAGCTGGACGGAAGATGAACATTGTCGTAGTAACTCTTGATCAGCTGGACGGAAGATGAACATTGTCGTAGTAACTCTTGATCAGCTGGACGGAAGATGAACATTGTCGTAGTAACTCTTGATCAGCTGGACGGAAGATAAACATTGTCGTAGTAACTCTTGATCAGCTGGACGGAAGGTGAACATCGTCGTAGTAACTCTTGATCAGCTGGACGGAAGATGAACATTGTCGTAGTAACTCTTGATCAGCTGAACGGAAGATAAACATTGTCGTAGTAATTCTTGATCAGCTGGACGGAAGATAAACATTGTCGTAGTAACTCTTGATCAGCTGGACGGAAGATAAACATTGTCGTAGTAACTCTTGATCAGCTGTACGGAAGATAAACATTGTCGTAGTAACTCTTGATCAGCTGGACGGAAGATGAACATTGTCGTAGTAACTCTTGATCAGCTGGACGGAAGATAAACATTGTCGTAGTAACTCTTGATCAGCTGGACGGAAGATGAACATTGTCGTAGTAACTCTTGATCAGCTGGACGGAAGATGAACATTGTCGTAGTAACTCTTGATCAGCTGGACGGAAGATGAACATTGTCGTAGTAACTCTTGATCAGCTGGACGGAGATGAACATTGTCGTAGTAACTCTTGATCAGCTGGACGGAAGATAAACATTGTCGTAGTAACTCTTGATCAGCTGGACGGAAGATGAACATCGTCGTAGTAACTCTTGATCAGCTGGACGGAAGATGAACATTGTCGTAGTAACTCTTGATCAGCTGGACGGAAGATGAACATTGTCGTAGTAACTCTTGATCAGCTGGACGGAAGATGAACATTGTCGTAGTAACTCTTGATCAGCTGGACGGAAGATGAACATTGTCGTAGTAACTCTTGATCAGCTGAACGGAAGATAACATTGTCGTAGTAATTCTTGATCAGCTGGACGGAAGATAAACATTGTCGTAGTAACTCTTGATCAGCTGGACGGAAGATAAACATTGTCATAGTAACTCTTGATCAGCTGGACGGAAGATAAACATTGTCGTAGTAATTCTTGATCAGCTGGACGGAAGATAAACATTGTCGTAGTAATTCTTGATCAGCTGGACGGAAGATAAACATTGTCGTAGTAACTCTTGATCAGCTGGACGGAAGATAAACATTGTCGTAGTAACTCTTGATCAGTGGACGGAAGATAAACATTGTCGTAGTAACTCTTGATCAGCTGGACGGAAGATAAACACTGTCGTAGTAACTCTTGATCAGCTGGACGGAAGATAAACATTGTCGTAGTAACTCTTGATCAGCTGGACGGAAGATAAACACTGTCGTAGTAACTCTTTATCAGCTGGATAATACTTAACTATGAATATTATAATGGAATTCAGTACTGACAAATATCTATATTCCGAAATATATCTACCTCACATGACAATAGATGTGCAAGAAGACAGTGCTGGTAGACTTCTTCAGTGTAATACAGAGGAGACAGCATCAATGATCTTGTGTAGGAGAAATGTGTCGTAATAAAGATACCTGACAGTTAGACGAGTATCTTACTTATAAATACTGAAGTGTAATAAAGTTGGTAGAATTACCGACAATATGTAAAGTAAAAGGACACAAGTGCAACTAATGTGACATTTATTGTGGCAACGTTTCGCTCTCAGGGCTTTATCAACCCATTACAAACAATACATGGACACAGAGGGTATATAAAGGCTCAGAGTGAGGTGAATACTAGTGAGGTACCATTTCGATGTTCACTAGTGGTAGTAGTAGTAGTAGTAGTAGTGGTAGTGACAAAAGTAATACAATATGGTAGAGCAATTAATTCGTACATGAGTAAAAGGATATAAAAGCTATTACTTGGGTAACATAAAAATAGGTTGGACAAATATAGACTGGAATGAGGCAGCTTGTTTCAGTGTTCATTCTCTGTGCTTTGTGTAGTATAACAGGAGAGACTATGTGATGGCAGGGTTTACTGTTTTCAGGAGGATTCTTGCTAAGACTTCGGAGATGGTGAAGCTGCCGTTGTTTTGTTTAACTGTATTCGAAACAGCGATCAGTGCTGATTCGAGGCACTTGCGTCTGCGGAAATTAGTTTCTTTGATCACTAATTGGGCGTCTCTGAATTTCATGAGATGATTGGTGGAATTTCGGTGTTGTACCAGGCGTTGTTCAGGTTATCGTTCCTACATGCGTAAATGTGTTCATTGAGGCGGGTGTCGAGGTTTCTGGCTGTTTCACCTAGTAAATCTTGTCACAGCCTCCACAGGGTATAGTGTAAACTCCTGCATTGACTGGTTCGTGGTGCTTGGATTTTGTCCTGGTTATATCCTTTATTGAAGTGCTAGAAGCGATGGCGACTCTGGTGTTAGCTTGTGAAAGTACTTCAATAAAGGATATAACCAGGACAAAATCCAAGCACCACGAACCAGTCAATGCAGGAGTTTACACTATACCCTGTGGAGGCTGTGACAAGATTTACGTAGGTGAAACAGCCAGAAACCTCGACACCCGCCTCAATGAACACATTTACGCATGTAGGAACGATATACCTGAACAACGCCTGTGTACAACACCGAAATCCACCAATCATCTCATGAAATTCAGAGACGCCCAATTAGTGATCAAAGAAACTAATTTCCGCAGACGCAAGTGCCTCGAATCAGCACTGATCGCTGTTTCGAATACAGTTAACAAAACAACGGCAGCTTCACCATCTCCGAAGTCTTAGCAAGAATCCTCCTGAAAACAGTAAACCTGCCATTCACATAGTCTCTCCTGTTATACTACACAAAGCACAGAGAATGAACACTGAAACAAGCTGCTCATTCCAGTCTATATTTGTCCAACCTATTTTTATGTTACCCAAGTAATAGCTTTTATATCCTTTTACTCATGTACGAATTAATTGCTCTACCATATTGTATTACTTTTGTCACTACCACTACTACTACTACTACTACTACCACTAGTGAACATCGAAATGGTACCTCACTAGTATTTTACCTCACTCTGAGCCTTTACATACCCTCTGTGTCCATGTATTGTTTGTAATGGCTTTATAAAGCTCCTGGAGAGCGAAACGTTGCCACAATAAATGTCACATTAGTTGCACTTGTGTCCTTTTACTTTAAATACTGAAGTACTCAGGATAAACCCCGGATGATTAATACTCCCCGTGTGTGTGTACTCACCTAATTGTACTCACCTAATTGTGGTTGCAGGGGTCGAGACTCAGCTCCTGGCCCCGCCTCTTCACTGATCGCTACTGGATCCTCTCTCTCTCTGCTTCCATGAGCTTTGTCATACCTCTTCTTAAAACTATGTATGGTTCCTGCCTCCACTACTTCACTTGCTAGGCTATTCCACTTGCTTACAACTCTATGACTGAAGAAATACTTCCTAACGTCCCTGTGACTCGTCTGAGTCTTCAGCTTCCAGTTGTGACCCCTTGTCCTGTGTCCCTCTCTGGAACATTCCTATCTCTGTCCACCTTGTCTATTCCCCGCAGTATCTTGTATGTCGTTATCATGTCTCCCCTGACCCTTCTGTCCTCCAGTGTCGTCAGTCCGATTTCCCTTAACCTTTCCTCGTACGACATTCCCTTGAGCTCTGGGGACTAGCCTTGTTGCAAACCTTTGTACTTTCTCTAACTTCTGACGTGCTTGACCAGGTGTGGGTTCCAGACTGGTGCTGCATACTCCAGTATGGGTCTAACATACACAGTGTACAGTGTCTTGAACGATTCCTTATTAAGGTATCGGAACGCTATTCTCAGGTTTGCCAGGCGCCCGTATGCTGCAGCGGTTATTTGGTTGATGTGTGCCTCCGGTGATGTGCTCGGTGTTATGGTCACCCCAAGGTCTTTCTCCCTGAGTGAGGTCTGTAGTCTTTGTCCACCTAGCCTATATTCTGTCTGCGGTCTTCTTTGCCCCTCCCCAATCTTCATGACTTTGCATTTGGCTGGATTGAATTCGAGGAGCCAGTTACTGGACCACATGTCCAGCCTCTCCAGGTCTCTTTGCAGTCCTGCCTCATCCTCGTCCGATTTAATTCTTCTCATCAAACTTCACGTCATCTGCGAACAGGGACACTTCAGAGTCTATTCCTTCCATCATGTCGTTCACATATATCAAAAATAGCACTGGTCCTAGAACTGACCCCTGTGGGACCCCGCTCGTAACAGGCGCCCACTGTGATACCTCTTCACGTACCATGACTCGTTGCTGCCTCCCTGTCAGGTATTCCCTTATCCATTGCAGTGCCCTTCCTTTTACGTGTGCCTGATCCTCCAGCTTCTGCACTAATCTCTTGTGGGGAACTGTGTCAAAGGCCTTCCTGCAGTCTAGGAAAATGCAATCTACCCAACCCTCTCTCTCGTGTCTTACTTCTGTTACCTTGTCATAAAACTCCAGGAGGTTTGTGATACAAGATTTGCCTTCCATGAACCCATGCTGGTTTTCATTTATAATCTTGTTCCTTTCCAGGTGTTCGACCACTCTCCTCCTGATAATCTTCTCCATGACTTTGCACACAATACATGTCAGAGACACAGGTCTGTAGTTTAGTGCCTCGTTTCTGTTTCCTTTCTTAAATATGGGGACTACATTAGCTGTCTTCATTTCTCAGGTAGTTGCCCAGTTTCAAGGGATGTGTTGAAGATTGTGGTTAGAGGCACACACAGCATCTCTGCTCTTCTCTAAGGACCCATGGGGAGATGTTGTCCGGTCCATCGCCTTTGAGGTGTCAAGGTCACTTAAGAGCTTCTTCACCTCCTCCTCAGTTGTTCGTATGTCATCCAACACTTGTTGGTATTTCCCTCTTGATGTTCCCTTCTGTGCTGTCTTCCCACAGCCCTTCCTGTCTCTACTGTAAAAAACTTCCTTAAATCTCTGTTCAGCTCCTCACATACCTCCTGATCATTTCTTGTGAGTTCTCCACCTTCTGTCCTTAATCTGATCACCTGGTCTTTGACTGTTGTCTTCCTCCTGATGTGGCTATACAACAGTTTCGGGTCAGTCTTGATTCTCGATGCTATGTCATTTTCACACTGTCGCTGGGCCTCCCTCCTTACCTGTGCGTACTCGTTCTGGCTCTGCGACTGATCTCCCTATTTTCGTGTGTTCTCTGCTTCTGTACTTTTTCCATTCTTATTGCACTTTGTTTTTGCCTCCTTACACCGTCGGGTAAACAGGGCTTGTTCTGGTCTTCCCGTTGTTACTGTTGCCTTGGGAATGAACCTTTCCACTGCCTCCTTGCATTTTGTTGCTACATATTCCATCATTTCATTTACTGGCTTTCCTGCCAGTTCTCTGTCCCACTGGACCTCCCGCAGGAAGTTCTTCACCCTATGTAGTCCCCTCTTTTATAGTCAGGCTTTTCCCATTCTACTCCTGTTATTCTCTCCACTTGCAGCTCTACTATGTATTCAAAGCACAGAACCACGTGGTCGCTAGCTCCTAGGGGACTCTCATACTTGATGTCCTCAATGTCTGAGCTGCCCAGGGTGAACACAAGGTCCAATCTTGCTGGTTCATTCCTCCCCTCTCACTCTGGTAGTGTCCTTAAACATGTTGGTGCATGAGGTTTTCCAGCACCACGTCCAACATCCTGGCTCTCCATGTTTCGGGACCCCCATGTGGCTCCAGGTTTTCCCAGTCAATCTCCCTGTGGTTGAAATCCCCCATAACCAGCAACTTTGCTCTGCTGGAGTGAGCTCTTCTTGCCACCTCAGCAAGTGTGTCCACCATTGCTCTGTTGCTCTCTTCATATTCCTCTCTTGGCCTCCTGCAGTTCTGTGGTGGATTATACATCACTGCAATGACCACTTTGTGTTCCCCAGACTGAAGTGTACCTGCTATGTAGTCTCTTTCTCCTGTCTCATCTATTCCTTCCATTTTCTCGAATTTCCATCTGTTTTTTACGAGCAGAGCAACCCCACCTCCCCCCTACCCCTCTATCTTTCCTCATGATCTGGTATCCTGGTGGGAAGATTGCATCTGTTATTGTCTCCATGAGTTTTGTTTCTGTAACTGCTATGATGTCTGGGGACTTCTCATTGATTCTTTCTTGCCATTCCTCATGTTTATTCGTTAATCCATCTGCATTTGTGTACCAAACCTTCAACTTCTGTTCTAATACTGTAACTGTGGTGCGGGGGGTGGAAACAGAGGATCGGTGTATGATGGTTGGTTTGGAATGTTCAGTTGCCTTGGGGGTGTCGTGGCTGGAGTCCTTCTGCAGGTGTTTCTGGGGGGTGCGCTTGTCCTTCCATTTGATCCTGGGTTATTCTGCTCTCCTTTTTCATTTCCTCCCATTTCTCCTTTCGTTTTTGAACTCTCTCTTTCATTGTTCTTCCTTTCGTCCTGTGTTCTGTCTCGGTCGAGGTACACACTCCGGACTCCTGCTTGCCTCTCAGCCGTGCTTTCTCCTGCAGGATCATGGTTCGGGTTGATTCTGCCTTGAAAATTACTTTGAGAGGCCGATTTCCTTTTCTTTGTGAACCACCCAATTCTCCGAAAATTTGCCACCTGGGTCATGTCCCCCTCGCCTATCAACCTTCATGATGTCTTCAATCGCTTTTTTCTCCTCCTGCTTTCTTTCTCATAAGTTTCCCCTTTAGCTTCGTCTAGCCCATAGACAAACACGGATCTCTCCCTTTCCACCTCCCACTGTGACTCCCATTGCATCCTCTGATGTGTTTTAGTTCCTTCCCGTGGAGTGTTCCTTCCTTCAGTCCCTTCCTCGTTATGGCCCCTATGCTTCTTGGTTTATCCTTCCTGCTCACCTGCTCCTGGCCCCCACAGGTATCTGGTTAAGGTCCTTGCACATGTCCTAGTTCCATCAATGTCTTCCAACCTCTCTTTCTGTCCTAGAGTGCTCCCTGTCTTTGTTTTGGCCCCATGTGGGTTTGACAGGACCTCTGCATACAGTTTAGTTTCCATGCTTCCTTCGGACCTGTTGTCTGTGTTCGATGTAGCCATTGCCGATGCTACTTCTGTAATATCTTTGTCTCTGTGCTGTTTCAGATGTCTCAGCTCCTCTTCTAATCTCTCTATCTTGATTTCTGCTGCTGTGGCCTGTTGCTTCACCTTCTGCATTCTGCTGCTAACCTCTCTTCCATCTTCCTTTCCAGCTCATCTAGTCTCCTTCCCCAGTCTTCCTCCCTTTTTTGGAGCTCTATCTCCCATTCCTCCCTCTCAGATTCGTCCTTGGAGCCCCTTGTCCTCATCCTGGTTAGGGGGAGGGGAATAGATGGTTTAGGAGAGGGGATGGATGGTTGTGGGGGAGGGGGAGGATGGTTATTGGAGGGGCAGAGATAGTTGGGGGAGGGAGTTAGATGGTTGGGGGGAGAGAGGGGATGGATGGTTATGGGGGAGGGGGAGGATGGTTATTGGAGGGAGGGAGGTTGTTGGGCGGGGGTTAGACGGTTTGGGGAGGGGTTAGGTGGTTTGGGGGGAGGGGTAGGTGGCTAAGGTGAGGTGGTTAGGGAAGGAGTGTTACGTGTTTGTGTCAAGTGTTTGTGTCAAGTGGCGGGGGTGTGTGTGTGTGTGTGTGTGTGTGTGTGTGTGTGTATGTATGTGTGTGTGTGTGTGTGTGTGAGTGTCTACCCTTGTGTGTGTGTGCTTGTGTGTGAGGGAGGGAGGGTTAGGGGGGGGTGTGGTTGAAAGGTCCGTCGTGTAGGCACAAATTTAGTCTCATTTATCTTTCCCAATTATCTACTCTCTCCACTTATTGCCCTTTCTGGATTTACGTGTTAATTGTTGCTGGTTATTATCATTTTCCTTGTTCACATTGAGAGAGGACTTCCTAGCTTCCTAAGTATTCTTACTGCTAATAACTACCGGTAGTAACACTGCCTGTGTGCGTGTGTGCGTGTGTGTGTGTGTGTGTGTGGTGTAGTGTGTGTGTGTGTGTGTGTGTGTGTGGTGTGTGTGTGTGTGGTTTTGTGTGTGAGAGTCTTGTGCGGTGTAGTTACTGGCCGCAACTTCTTGTGACCTGACAACTCTCCTGGGACCTACCCTAGCACCGTCTTACAATGTTGCCCTTAAAAGCTTGTCCCACCTACCTTCTCCACTCGTCAACACTATATTCTCTATGTCTATGCTATTTCTAATCTAATTCTAGTAATAACTTGCAGGAGTGAGTGACCAGTATCAAAACAGTATACAAGGCCAGCCAGGGCCGTCAACATGCAAACCACAACTAGGCGAATAAACTTGCGGTTGACAGTTGCCAGCTGCTGATGACGTAGTCGTACGTAGGCCTTAAATCCCTATTTTGGAGATCCTTCACCCGTGATGATTATAACCATATATTCCGCTTCCTCACTTCACTCTTCACTGATGATAGTATACACTTCACATTATATACACTTCACTTCATATGTATAATGGCACACAACTTGTCGTGACGTCACTTCATCAGGCCCTACCGCTACCAATGTGGCAACAGCGCCTAAGACCCCCAACGGTTTGCGCTTTGAAATATTATGATTTCAGCTTTCCTCTCACTTTCTTTAACTAATAACTTTAATTATCACTCGTAGTATTGTTCACTGACGTTCCACTACCACTGATTACTTCTAGCTGATATTACGCGTCTTTCAACGCTAAGGTTCTCGGAGCCTTGTTACCCACGTCTTCACCCCACGGACCCACGTGTGTGTGTGTGTGTGTGTGTGTGTGTGTGTGTGTGTATGTGTGTGTGTGTGTGTGTGTGTTGCTTTAGGAGAATAAAATTCCACACTACTTTTTACATAAACGGTTAAATCCGCAACGACACACATGTCAGTGTCCAACGTCATCGAATTATGTGGCAGTTTTTGTGAAGGTTTGAATCTTAGCTACTCAGTGTTTTGAAAGATATCTGTCATTCCAGGATGATAATGATTTCAATAATTTTGGTCATAGGACATGTTAACATGCCAATTGTTCCATGAATATGCTTCTCGTTATCGTACAAAAACATTGAAAGTTGGAAGTCGATTGTATGAGGCGTTCTTGAGTTACGAGAGAAATAATTTATAACAAGTGGACGAAGAAGAAATAATAAAGAAAAAATCCGGCAACTTCTTAAAGATCCCCCTTACGAGTACCTAAATATAATTCATGCAATCCTAGTAAATCCTTCCTTCAGGTTTACTTATTAAACTTGACACATTGTTCAGTGAATGTGAATTATAGTTTTTATTCTGCTTTAGTGATCGACAGTTTTACATCCTCCGGTACTGATGTTATTTGATATGTGAGAGAATGATTCTACAACGTGTCACTACAGCAACACCTGACCTGACACAATGACAACAACTTCATGCTCTAACATAAATGGTATTTCGATATGGTAAATACATTCACCTCTACAACACTTAATTATGGAAGGCAAAAATCAACACTTGCATTAGATAAAGTAAAGTAGACGCTTGCAAATTATCTTTCCAAAGGTAAAGAGGTGCCAGGAAAAAAATATTAAATACGTCTGTCACTTTTTTCTCATCTTCACTTCTCTGACATCTTCTGTATTATGAGAAAACATTGGTAACCAAACACTCACACGCTCAAATAAAACAATAAAACTCTGGATGAAGAAAATAGAATCTTCAAACTCAGGGACTTGATCTCCTGACAAAAGAAATTTCAGCGACCAAGTAATAACTTGGCTGGAAGGTCTTCTTAATGTCTCGTACACTCATCTTTTATTTACTAATATGTTAACCTTCTGTTCCAGTGTTTTACTGTATTGTTATTGAATGTTGTTGTACGATACTTGAGTGTTGCTGTTGTGCTGTATGTTACTGTATTGTGTTTTACGGTACAGTTCTCGTGTGTTGCTGTATTGCTCTCCGAGTTAATGTATTGTTTTTAAGTATTACTGTAATAGTTTGTTATTGTACAAAATTTTATAGGGTAAAAAGCTCTCCTTTTTCTACAAAATTGGGAAGATGTTCAATGCACTAGTAGACATCAGATGAAAGATAAAGGCGAGATAATTGTTAAATCAATTCGTTTGAGCAAAAATGTCAGTAGATTCCATAATAAAAAAATGATAAATTTTGTGTTTTTTTTTTTTTTTGGGGGGGGGGGGGAGAAAAAAAATCAGTAAAACAAAGCTCTAAAAAATATCGAAAATCCTAAATGAGTTTTAGTAAAAACATCATTACTCAATAATGTGTGCAAAAATCATGACACTCCTATAAATACATTTCGGAAAAAATGCAACACAGTGTCAATAACTTACTTCTGATTTATTCAAAAATTGTTATCAGTAGAACTCTATGGTTACGGCCAGACAAATCTCAGAGTGTTGCAGACGTCAACACTGTTGAGACCCCACAGGCCACTGTGCTGTCATGACGTCAACACTGTTGAGACCCCACAGGCCACTGTGCTGTCATGACGTCAACACTGTTGAGACCCCACAGGCCACTGTGCTGTCATGACGTCAACACTGTTGAGACCCCACAGGCCACTGTGCTGTCATGACGTCAACACTGTTGAGACCCCACAGGCCACTGTGCTGTCATGACGTCAACACTGTTGAGACCCCACAGGCCACTGTGCTGTCATGACGTCAACACCTGTTGAGACCCCACAGGCCACTGTGCTGTCATGACGTCAACACCTGTTGAGACCCCACAGGCCACTGTGCTGTCATGACGTCAACACCTGTTGAGACCCCGCAGGCCACTGTGCTGTCATGACGTCAACACCTGTTGAGACCCCGCAGGCCACTGTGCTGTCATGACGTCAACACCTGTTGAGACCCGCAGGCCACTGTGCTGTCATGACGTCAACACCTGTTGAGACCCCGCAGGTCACTGTGCTGTCATGACGTCAACACCTGTTGAGACCCCGCAGGCCACTGTGCTGTCATGACGTCAACACTGTTGAGACCCGCAGGCCACTGTGCTGTCATGACGTCAACACCTGTTGAGACCCGCAGGCCACTGTGCTGTCATGACGTCAACACCTGTTGAGACCCCGCAGACCACTGTGCTGTCATGACGTCAACACCTGTTGAGACCCCGCAGGCCACTGTGCTGTATGACGGTCAACACCTGTTGAGACCCCGCAGGCCACTGTGCTGTCATGACGTCAAAACCTGTTGAGACCCCGCAGGCCACTGGGCTGTCATGACGTCAACACCTGTTGAGACCCCGCAGGCCACTGTGCTGTCATGACGTCAACACCTGTTGAGACCCCGCAGACCACTGTGCTGTCCATGACGTCAAAAACCTGTTGAGCCCCCCAGGCCACGTGTGTCATGAGTCAACCCTGTTGAGACCCCCCAGGCCACTGTGCTGTCATGACGTAACACTTTGAGACCCCCCAGGCCACTGTGCTGTCATGACGTCAAACCTGTTGGACCC
>NW_026470685.1:0-12073 GCF_026875155.1 Cherax quadricarinatus | reverse complement strand
CGATACCCCTACACTATCTGACTGTGAAGGATCGAGTCGGCGCCAAAAGTGTGACAAGGGTCAGTGTTATATGCAAATGGGAGTCGAGGCAGTGGTTGACAACCTTTGGTAACATGAGACGTTCAGGAAGGTATGTGATATGTTGTGTCTTGGTGTGCTCTATATGCAAAACGGCCCAACGATTTGCCTTAGTGGTCCCTTGGACCCCTCCATGTTCTATGTCAGCCTCCTCTTCATAAGTTTGGAGGATCTGTGTGGAGTGGGACCTCGGAAGATGGGCTTGAGTGCCTGACCATGTTAAGGATTGTGAGTGTTGACTGGAAGTCTCACTGTTTGGTTCGGCCACCAAGTGAGAGACACCTTGACATGTTTTTGTGAAGTTTCCTGCCTGGTGTACACCTGACTGCTCTGGGTTTGGCTGTACTCTCGTCTCCTGATCAGGAAGATGCCACCCTGGAGTACCAGTTGCTTGCTGGATTACCGTAGCAGAGGCACAGGCCTGTTGGTGCCGGCTTTCACAGTGGGCATTGTGTGCAATTTTTGCAATGTAATGTGTATTGTTTAAAAGCCACTAAAATTGTAAATAGTTACACCCTTGAGTATATGGGTATAGTTAAAATGCTTTTCTAAAAAAAATTCTGCAATCTGTTGTAAATAACAGTAAAGTGAATAGTAGTTATGGTGCTGGAAAATATGTAACATTTCTGGTAGTCTTGCTTACCACCTTCATACTTAAACAATATTTTTTTTATATTACTAGCTGTATCCTGAGGGACACGGCTAGCTTTTGTGAGACTTCATCTGGAGGTGGGGGTGTTATGGGGCTATAGGACCCAACATGTATTTATAAGTAACAGTTACTCTGGAATACCTAATTATATTGAATTGATGGAGACTAAGCTCTAAATGTCATAAGGGCAGATCACCCTTGTGACTGAGAGGCAGCTGGGTCAAGTCTATTTTTCTCAATATAATAGGTTATACTATATACACACAAATACACAATTTAAATAAGTAGTTTATAAAGTTGTAATTATTTTTGTAAAAGTAAAATTAAGGTGTGGTAGAAGTGTGGTAACGAGAATTTTGCTTGGAAACAGTCTTTTATTTTGGTTGGAGGAGCTTAGCTAGGCTCCTCCCTCTCCCTCTCTCTCTCCCTCTGTTGCTGGCCTTCAACCTGGCAGGATCTCTGGGTCTTTCTTCTATTTTTTGGGGCATTATGTGTGCTCCATGGGTGAGTTTTTATAACTTAAGTTGTGGCCACCATACCCAGGGTGACTAAAGTGTCAAAACACTGGTTAGCCCAGAGATTAGTCATGAAGAGAGAAAGGCAAAGTTGCTGAGATGCACCATGTGGGAGAACAGCTAAGGAGTGTGTAGATTTTTGTTTTGAATATGTGAAGCTGTTACTGTATATTCTGTACATATATATTTAGAATACAGTCATGTTTTTATAGTAGTAGTTTAAATAAACTGTGAAGAGGGCTGGGGAAAGGATCAGAGACACTGAGGATGATCAGTCATGATGTATTACCCCAAGACAGATAAGGCCATTAAGTAAAAAGCTACCCCACACTAGAACATGTAGTGAGAACCTTACTATCAAAGTAATAAGGGACATAACAATATACCAACATAACAGCACATTATACTGTTCTTCTCTGAGAGAAGAAAAGTCCAAGGGTGCTAAATCTCTGGCAGACTTTGAGGAAAGAAACGAGGGACATAGATGGAGCCCCTGGGAAATACGGACCAGATGATTGCCAATTTCATTGGCAACATCTTGTGGGTTTGCTATATCAACACTGGCAACCTGCAGAACAGGAGCCGCGTCAGAAGAATATTTACCACTCAGTTTTCGTATTTTCCAGACTGCACTCATAGAGGAAGCAGAAGTGATGGTGGAGACATAATCTCGACAGCAAGTGCGTTTAGCATCACAGATGACACGGCGAGCGATCGCACGCTACTGCTTAAAATCAAAAAGTCTCTCCGTGGAGATAAAACACCTCAATTACTGGGAGCGCTTGAGGTTTCTAAACCTGTATTCCCTGGAACGCAGGAGGGAGAGATACATGATTATATACACCTGGAAAATCCTAGAGGGACTAGTACCGAACTTGCACATGAAAATCACTCACTACGAAAGCAAAAGACTTGGCAGACGATGCACCATACCCCCAATGAAAAGCAGGGGTGTCACTAGCACGTTAAGAGACCATACAATAAGTGTCAGGGGCCCGAGACTGTTCAACTGCCTCCCAGCACACATAAGGGGGATTACCAACAGACCCCTGGCAGTCTTCAAGCTGGCACTGGACAAGCACCTAAAGTCAGTTCCTGATCAGCCGGGCTGTGGCTCGTACGTTGGTTTGCGTGCAGCCAGCAGCAACAGCCTGGTTGATCAGGGGCTGATCCACCAGGAGGCCTGGTCACAGACCGGGCCGCGGGGGCGTTGACCCCCGAAACTCTCTCCAGGTAAACTCCAGGTACTCCAGGTGGTTCTATTGCACCAGTACCTGCCCCATAACTGCCCCATGCAGTGCATTTCAAATGTACTGCACGAGCACAAGCAGAAGACAACCAAGGAATGCATTTCTGAGAATGCCTGCCCAAAGTTTGGGGTATAGAATGAGAAGCTGCGGTTAAAACGGAGGATGATAAGAGGTGTAAAAGCTCATCAATGGAGGACGAAGGAGCCTCACTAAAAACAGTTAGTTGTGAGTAAAGGTTCCAATTTGCCTGATCAAATTGCCAGCATGGGAAACGAAGAGGTGGTGAATATGAATGGGAAGTAAGAATGATTGGGAAATGATCACTGTCATGTAAATCCGGAGAACAGACCAGGTGAAGTCAAAATGCGGCGGAGGAAGAGCCGACTGAGAGATCGATGCAAGAGTGTGTGTGAGTCTGAGGATCAAAATGGGTGTGAATACCTGTGTTTAAAACATGGAGGGGGTGGGTAGCAAGAAAAGCCTCTAACTGAATGCCAGGGAAATCACAGTGAGACGCCCCCAGAAGAAATGATGGGCATTAAAACACCAAGCAAAAGAAGTGGTGAGGGTAATTACAAAACAACAAAAGGCAATATCCGGAATAGATAATGCCCGAGAAGGAAAGAGATATAAAGATTATTATTATTATAATCAAAAAGAAGTGCTAAGCCACAAGGGCTATACAGCACTGCAGGGGAAGGAAGCGAGGGCATCAGGTGGCAAAAGGGTGGTGAATGAGTAATAGGTTACGGAAAACAGCGGAGCAGTGGATGGTGAAAGGGTAAAGGGCAGCAAGAGACTGAGCTAGAAAGGGCTGAGGGGAGTGCGTAAGGTATCATCATCAGAGTTTGTGGAGTAAATCAGTCGTTGTCAAGAAGTCAATGAGTCAGGATTAAAGGAGGGTCCATCAGCAAGAAGGAAAGGTAAAGAGAGAGTAGTAGAACTAAGACGGCGATGGAGGTAAACTCTGCGTGCTCGTTGATAGAGAGGGCAGTCTAACAGAATGTGGCTAATCGATACTGGAACTTGACACTGCTCACACAGAGGTACAGGGTGCCTCTCCATGAGATACCCGTGAGTAAGACGAGTGTGGCCAATGCGAAGACGGGAGAGAGTGGTCTCCCAACCATGGCACTGATGACAAGATGGTCAGTAACCTATGCTCGGTTTAATAGAATGAAGTTTGTTACCAAGCAGAGTTGACCAACGTTGTTGCCAACGGGCGTGAAGGTGGGTAGCTATTGCAGCAAAATAGTCCAAAAATGGAACACCTCTATAGGAAATTGGTAGGTCATGTACTGGTGATCCCGCAGCAGTGTCTGCCTGTTCATTGCCCTGTATGTTGACATGACCAGGGACCCAACAAAAAATAATATCTTTATGCTTCGTAGAGATACGGCGTAGCCAAAGTTGGATACGGAGAACTAGGGGGTGAGATGTATCAAATTTTCGTATAGCCTGTAGAGCACTAAGGGAGTCTGAGACTACCACAAATGATGACACAGGCATAGATGCGATACGAATAAGTGCTGCAAGAATGGCATACAATTCAGCAGTAAAAATGCTAGCCGAAGATAGTAAATGCCCCCACACGACGCTGTCTGGAAACACTGATGTGAATCCGTTGCCGTCTGAAGACTTAGAGCCATCTGTGTACACAGTGGTGGCATGAGAATGGGAGTGGAAGTGATCAATAAAAAGAGAGCAGGAAGCCACCGTAGGCAGTTGAGCTTTCGAGCAAGGGAGTGAGAAAGAACAGACCCGAACAGCTGGAAGTTCCCAGGGGGGTAGGGAAAAGTGAGATGCTATATGGACATATAAAGGTGGTAACTGAAGGGAAGACAAGAGTGAATGTAGGCGAAGAGAAAAGGGACGGAGCAAACAGGGGCGGCGAACGAACAAAGAATGTCTACTAATATCGGTGACCATTCTATAAATGGAACGATTGTGGAGATCGTGAGAGCGTACATAGTAGCGAAGGCAATGGGCATCACGGCGATCAGATAAGGATGGAACATTCGCTTCTGCATAGAGGCTCTCAACAGGAGAAGAGCGAAAAGTACCAAGGCACAAACGTAATCCTTGGTGATGGATAGGGTTAAGGCTAGAGAGAGTAGCAGGAAAGGCAGCAGAATAAATCTGGTCATCATAATCGAGTTTTGATAAAACAAGGGCTGAATGTAGGGGAAGCAGAGTTCAACGAACAGCTCCACAGGAAAGGTGAGCAAGGGTTTTAAGAAGGTTTACCGTCTGTGACAAGTTGCATTCAGAGAGGTAATGTGAGGTTTCCAGGATAACCTACGGTCAAAGAGAAGGCCTAGAAACTTGACTGTATCACGTTCGGGGATACGGGAGCCATAGAGATACAAAGGATGATCGGAGATGACAGAGCGTCTAGTGAAAGTAATTTGGTGAGTTTTGATACTTGAAAATTTAAACCCATGCGTGGTGGCCCAAGTGGAAACACGGTCGAACGCATGCTGGAGAGAAACTGCAATGAGATGACAGTCAGCGCCTGCACAAGCAATAGCGAAGTCATCAACATAGAGTGATGACCACATATCGGGTGGAAGAACAGAGGCCAAATCATTTATAGCAAGGAGAAAAAGTGTTGGGCATAGAACACATTCCTGAGGGACACCTTCAGCTTGGACGAAGTCCGGGGAAAGAACATTATTGACTCGAACACGGAAATGTCTGTCAGTTAAAAAGTTCTTAAGGAAGGATGGTAGATTGCCTCGGAGGCCTAAGGAGTGGGCCTGGGCCAAAATATTATACCTCCAAGTTGTGTCATATGCCTTCTCAAGGTCAAAAAATATGGCAATAACTGAGTGATTATTCGCAAAGGCATTACGAACATACGTATCCAAGCGTAGTAAGGAGTCTATGGTAGAACGGCCCTTACGAAAGCCATATTGACTAGCAGAGAGACTGTTGTGTCTCTAAATACCACAATAAAAGTCGATTTACGAGACGTTCCATCACTTTGCAAACTGCACTAGTAAGAGTGATGGGACGATAGTGGGAGGCATCATGTCCTGTAGTACCCGGTTTGCGGAAAGGGAGAACAATGGCAGATTTCCATAGCTGGGAAAGAACTCCTTGTGCCCAAATAAGATTGAAGAGGTGTAAAAGGACTACAAGGGCTGACCGATGTAAATGTTGTAACATATGAATATGAATGTGGTCAGGCCCAGCTGCCGATGATCAGCAAGCTGAGAGCGTTGCCTCCAGTTCTTGAAGTGTAAAAGGCACATTATACTGTTCTTCTCTGAGAGAAGAAAAGTCCAAGGGTACTAACTCTCTGGCAGACTTTGAGGAAAGAAACGAGGGGCATAGATGGAGCCCCCTGGAAATACAGACCAGATGTGTACCAAGTTCAATGGCAACGTCGAGAGGGTTTGCTACATCAACACCAGCGACCTGTAGAACAGGAGCCGGGTAAGGAGAGTATTTACCACTCAATTTCCTCACTTTTTTCCAGACTGCACTCATAGAAGAAGCAGAGGTGATGGTGGAAATAGTCTTGCCAACAAGTGCGTTTAGCTTCACGGATGACACGGTGAGCGATCGCACGCTTCTGCTTAAAATCAAGAAGTCTCTCAGCAGTTCTATTGTACCGGTACCTGCCCCATGCAGCACATTTCAAATGTACTGCACGAGCACAAGCAGGAGACCACCAAGGCATGCATTTCTGAGAATGCCTGCCAGAGGTTTGGGGTATAGAATGAGAAGCTGCGATATAAACTGACGTCGAGAAGAGGTTTAGGAGCTAATCAATGGAGGATGAAGAAGGAACCTCACTAAAAGCAGTGAGGTGCGAGTAAAGGTCCCAATTTGCCCGATCAAATTGCCAGCGAGGGCTACGGAAAGGTGGTGAATAGGAAGGAGAAGTAAGAAGGATTGGAAAATGATCGCTGTCATGTAAGTCCGGTAGAACAGACCAGGTGAAGTCTAGTGCAGTGGAGGAAGAGCAGACGGATAGATCGATGCAAGAGAGGGTATGAGTATGAGGATCAAAATGGGTGGGAGTACCTGTATTTAAAACATGGAGGGGGTGAGAGGCGAGAAAAGCCTCCAACTGGACGCCACACGAGTCACAATGAGACCCCCCAGAGGAAATGGTGGGCATTAAAATCACCAAGTAACAGATGTGGTGGTGGTAAGGATGAAACAAGAAAGGCAAAGTCTGGGATAGAAAATGCTCGAGGAGAGATATAAAGAACAAAATTGTAAACCACTTATTCAAGTGGATACGGGCTGCAGTGTAATGCAGCGAGGTATGGACAAATAGTTGACAGTACGGAATATCATTGCATAGAAGAAAGGCACTTTCATTAAAGGTCCCATCTGAGAAAGATCGAAGAAAAACAATAAAATTATAGCCTGAGATAGGTTGGAAAACAGCCGAGTGTAATTTTGGTTCTTGTAAGCAAGCACCAACAGTGAAAAACCTGGAAAGCAACATCTGAAGCACACCCCAATTACCTGAGGCTGTGGATATTCCACTGTAAATAGGCCATGATTAGCGATGAAGAAAATACCAGGAATCTGTAGGTAAAGGCACCTACGGACTAGAGGGGTTAGAAAAGTCAATGTGTGGTGGCATTGGAAGACGTTCAAGCAGCGAAGGAATGGAGCATTGCAAAGAATGGAGTTGTGAAGATGGAGGAGAGGGAAGAGAATGAACAGGAAGTGAATCAGTGTCCATTGAAGGTTTAGTCTCTGCTATATTCTGAAATGGCTTCAAGTGTTTCTGAATTCAAAGATGTATGGGAGACCATATTGGAGATAGAAGGAGGGTCAGTAAAGATTGGGACAGTAATGGACTGTACCAAAGTAGAGGGGGAGGGAAGAGTGTAAAGGACTGGAGATGAAGTGTGGGGGGGACAAAAGAGGCAGAAACCTGGGAGGTGGCAGAAGAGGGAGAAACTTGGAAGGGGACGGGGGTGGAAGGCATAGTACGAGGAGGAGGGTGAATCTCCACACTTGTAATAGAGCCAGAGAGAGGGGAAGAACTAGGTACAGAGACTGGAAAGGTAAAGTGTGGAGGTGGAAGAAGGGAAGGAAGGGGCAAAGAAGATTTGAGTAATGTGGATTTTTTGGACTTCTGAGAAGTAGAGGGGCGATTGGTATTAGGTGTCATACGAGGTTTGTCAATACTGGTGCTTGTGAGGAAGGACGCGAAGATGTGAGAACAGACCGAGTTGTAGTCGGGACGTCAGAGCCAAGGACAGGAAGTAGACCTGGTAACGGCGGGAGTACGAAGGGTGAGCTTCATTACAATTAAGGCAAGATGGAGGTTGACTGCAAGATGTATTAGAATGGTCGTCGGCACCACAGACGGGGCATTCGGCCATAGATCTGCAATATTTCGCTGGGTGACCAAAACGCCAGCAATTTCTACACTGTTGTGGTGTAGGTATCACCTTTCGAACTTGTAACCGATGTCCCACAACATATACAGAGGAGGGGAGTTCTCGCTGTCAAAAGTTAAATGAGCCACATTGCAAGGGTAACATCTCCGCCCCCGGGCAGGAAGGACATAAGTGTCTACTTTGAGGATTGGGAGATCCTGGAATTCCAGCTGTTCAAGAATGTCATTGCCACATGACTGGAAATTCTGTTGGACTATGGTATGGGGCAGAATGACAGTATGGCTCTGGTGGCCTGGTGGTTAATGCTCTCGCTTCACACGGTGAGGGCCTGGGTTCGATTCCCAGCCAGAGTAGAAACATTGGATGTGTTTCTTTCCACCTGTTATCTATGTTCCCCATCAGTAAAATGGGTACCTGGGTGTTAGTCGACTGGTGTGGGTCGCATCCTGGGACACTGACCTAAGGAGGCCTGGTCACAGACCGGCCGCGGGGGCGTTGACCCCCGGAACTCTCTCCAGGTCTCTCCAGGTAACCACTACAAGAATTGAGAGAAAGATGTTTTTAAATAGTGATAGGAGTAGTATCGATATTCGAAAGGAGAGAAAGATCATGAGCTTGGGTAGCATTCTGGACAGTGATGATGCGCGTACCGCTCTTGAGAGCATGAAAGGGAAATATTTCTACCAACATGACGCAGGAGAGCTTTGCCAATACTATGGTCAGAAAGGTAGGCAGAAGAAGTCGGTCTTAAAGTAAAGAATTTAGTGCATTGTGTGGTCCGAAACTGAGCGTGGAGAGGGAGTGCTTGACGTGTTGGTCTTTTCCGAGTAGAATGGGAAGGTAACGAAGAGCATCATCAGGGGATTGACGTTGGCGTTTAGGAGTACGACTGTAGTTGGTCCGGCGTGAAATGGGCAGGCAATTCGAAAATTGCCGTACCCTAAAGGGAGAAGCCGGAAGCATAGTCAAAGGAGAGCGGATTTTCAGACAATTCGAAGGAGTCAGTCGAAGCCCCGGTACCTGAAGCGGGTGAGGAAACAGCACCAGCAAGAGGTACAGGGGCATCAGGAGTGTCCAAAGAGTGGTCTAAACACAAGGCAGGGTCAGAATGGGGTGCGGTATCAAGAAGGGGCCCGGGGGTAGTGGGTTCATGGATTGGGTTCTCCATGGTTAGGTTACTCCTTTGCTTTTTTTTTTTTTAAGAAAATAAAGAAGAAAATATAAATAAAAAAAAAAACTAAAAAAAAAAGGGAAGCGGGGAGGGATAGTTCCCAGGAGGAATGAAAGGGCCGGAAATCTCCCTCCGCGCCCAAGAGGACCTTAGCACCGCTAGTAGCGCAGATGCAGCATGGAACCCGTGCCATACCCTACCCTTCATGCCAGTAAACCAGCAATCCGGGATAGCAACCTCACATCTGCCGAGCTACCTCGGTGGACAAAAGAGAGGGCGGCCAGATATCCACCACAAAGCATACCTCCTTTGGCCACCACCCCGGAATCCAAAAGGTGGCTTCCAGAGATACACCCGTCGCCACGAAAGACACCCAAAGCTACTCTGGGATACCAGAGAGAGATTTAGGATATCCCCAGGCGATCCAGATTCCATGGCAAGGTATGCCACCGCCAAGAACTTCAATGGAATGGGAAAGGACCCCGGTGTCCTTTCCCCTACCTAGGAACTAGCGCGCCTGTGGGAGAAATCCCAAAGGCCAAAAAGAGGAAGGGCAAAAGGGAGGGGTGGGGAGGAGGAGGAGGAATGGAAAAAGGGAGGATGGGGAGGATGGAATAGGGGAGAGGAGATTGGGGGGTAATTAGGTTCGGTCTGAGGAATAAGACCGACAGGTCAAATTCCTCAGACCAAGGGCCTCTTCACCACGCCAAGGAGCCCCCCCTGAAGAGTACGTCAGAAACAGTGGCACCCAAAACGTATTTATATGGCGTAAACAGTCAAAGGGCTAAAGGTCCCATCAGGAAAAGGATCTGAATTACAATAAATTATAGCCTGAGATGGGATAGATAAAAGCAGAATGTAATTTTGGTTCCTGTAAGCAAACACCAACAGGGGAAAACTGGGAGAGTAACATCTGAAGCTCCCCCAATTACCCCTGAGGCCGCATATATTCCACTGTAAATAGGCCATGATTGGCAACGATAAAGATACCTGAGGGGTTAGAAACGTCCACATGCGGAGGCAGCGGAAAAACGTTCAAGCAGCAAAGGAATGGTTGCGCTGCGAAAAAAGGAGTTCTGCAGATGGAGGCGAGGAGAGAGAGAAGGAACAGAGGGTGGATCAGTGTTCATTGATGGTTTGGTCTCCGCAATATATTCAGAGATTGCTTCAAGTGTTTTGGAATTCAGAGATGTCATATGGGAGACAATATTGGAGATGGTAGGGGGAGGATGAGTAAAGATTGGAACTGTAATGGACTGTACCAAGGTAGGGAAGGGGCAAAAGGGTGGAGGGAACTGGAGAAGAAGCGTGGAAGGGGACAGAAGAGGCAGAATTCTGGGAGGTGGTAGAAGAGAAAGAAATTTGGGAGGAAACAGGGAGGAAAGGTACAGTACGAGGAGGAGGGTGAACCTCTACACTTATAACAGAGCCAGTGAGAGGGGAAGAACCAGGTACAGAGACAGGGAAGGTAAAATGAAGAGCTGGAAGAAGGGAAGGAGGGGTTAAAGGAGCTATTTTTGACTTCTGAGAATAGAGGGACAATTGGGAAGAGGTGTCGTACGAGATCTTGTCGATACCGAGGCTTGTGAGGAGAACACGAAGAGAGAACAGACTGAGGCGTCGAAGTAGGGACGTCTGAGCCCAGGACAGCAAAAAGAATTAGATACAGGAGTGACTATGGAGAGGTAACCACAGAGGAGGCTGCAGAAGATGGGACCCCAGAAGTGGGGGGGACGTTTTGAAACACGGGAATAAGAAACATGAGGTAGTCTCCCTTGGAGGCGGAGATGAGAAACTGCCAGGCATAAAGGGAGACCTTCACCCTATTTGAGGTAACGGATTTTCCCGCTCATTTAAGTTGACTTGGCAATGGCGAAAATACGAAGGGCGAGCCTCATGACACTTAAGGCAAGAGGGAGGTCGATTGCAAGACGTATTAGAATGGTCACCGGCACCACAGACTGGGCATTCGGCTGTAGATCTGCAATATTTCGCTGAACAGCCAAATCGCCAGCAATTTCTACACTGTTGTGGTGTAGGGATCACCTTTCGAACTTGTAACCAATGTCCTGCTACATAAACTGAGGATGAGAGTTCACGGCTGCCAAAAGTTAAACGAGCCACATTGCTAGGGTATCGTCTCCGACTGCAGGGAGGAAGAACATAAGTGTCTACCTTGAGGATTGGGAGATTTGAAGTTCCAGCTGCTCAAGAATGTCATTGCCATGTGTCTGGAAATTTTTGTTGAAAATATGGTATGGTTAGGTAAGACACATAAAGCAACAGTTAGGTATCTTTATTTCGAAACGTTTCGCCTATACAGTAGGCTTCTTCAGTCGAGTACAGAAAAGTTGATAGAAGCAGAAGATACTTGAAGACGATGTAATCAGTCCATCACCCTTAAAGTTTTGAGGTGGTCAGTCCCTCAGTCTGGAGAAGAGCATTTTTTTCGTTGTCTGAAACAATATGAACTTGAAGTGACAGGATTGAGCCTTATATAGTGCCAGGAGGTGAGACGTAGGTTGCTTTGGGAGGGCAGGTCCCTCTCAAACCCAGCCGTTCTCACTAGTAGAGGTGTCGAAGTTGATGGTCTGTACACAAGATACCCTTGTGTTGCAGTGTCTGACAGAATGAACATTAAAATGGTATAAAATACCGACAGATTGTTAGTAAGACACATATGCAACAGTTAGGTATCTTTATTTCGAAACGTTTCGCCTATACAGTAGGCTTCTTCAGTCGAGTACAGAAAAGTTGATAGAAGCAGAAGATACTTGAAGACGATGTAATCAACTTCGACAACCTCTACTAGTGAGAACGGCTGGGTTTGAGAGGGACCTGCCCTCCCAAAGCAACCTACGTCTCACCTCCTGGCACTATATAAGGCTCCATCCTGTCACTTCAACTTCATATTGTTTTCAGACAACGAAAAAATGCTCTTCTCCAGACTGAGGGACTGACCACCTCAAAACTTTAAGGGTGTGGACGATTACATCGCTTCAATATTTTTGCTTTTTATCAAATTTTCT
>NW_026470684.1:0-12497 GCF_026875155.1 Cherax quadricarinatus | reverse complement strand
TATTCCAGAACCTGACTTGGGCTTGCCATATATGATTTTTGGTAAATTTTTTTTTTTCTCAGTTGTTTGTTGGGCTATCTTATTGAAACTTGGGCAATGTATGATGGAAAGATGCTTCTTAACGTATACCAAAAATGAAAAAAAAAAAGGACAATAAATAAGGGAGTTCACTTCTCAGCCATTAGCCGACTCTTTGCGGCACGTTTTCATGTTTTTATGGTTGTATTCTTGTTTTTTATTTTTTTGTCTCATTTGATAGAATGGAAGACACATTACAGAAATAGATGTGATTTTGAATGGTTTCACGACAAAAAGTACCTTGAAATTGAGCTCAATTCGATTTTTGCCGATGTTCAATGAACTTTCTCGTGTAAGTCAAGTTGTTTAATTTAATTAAGTGTATTCTAACCTAACCACTCTGTAATCTGGCACACTACAGGTCCCAATGATGCCGGATTTGTGATGGCAGACCTGTACCAATGATTTCTGCGACTTGTGAATTAAAAAAGAAGGAAAAATAGGGTTGTGTTTTTCAGACCTCCAAGAGAGCTATAAAAGAAATTGTCATAAAAAAATTAGTTTTTCTTACCTAACATTGTCAATAAGAGTCAAAAGAACCTACATTAGCTTACCTTGAAGTCCAGTTCATGATGCTTAACATGTTGAAGTAGTATATGGAGAGGGTGGCTGTGGACTTAGTCCTCATTGTTTTCACTGTCGGACTGAGGACTATTCACTGCACAACCCTCATCTTTGCTTCATTGTCTCTGACCGAATAGTTGATTCTCTAACACCAAACACTTGAGCCAATCTTCATGATGCATGCACCACCCTGCAGCATCTCAATTACCTTTACCTCCAGTTTTTTTTTAAATAGGCATAGATTCACATTTAATCTTCTTCCCTGCTTCACCTGCATCACCTGCACTTTGTTTGGAAGCCATAATAAATATCCAAAGATGAGAAAGGGCGATGAAAAGTAGGAAAAACTGAGTGATGTGCACTGAACTAAAATAGTATGGTACACGTCCAGATACTCACCCACATGGAAGGCTGGTTTGTTTACTCCCCTCACCCTCCCTCCCTCACACCCTTCCCTGAAGTAGAGTTTCCTAACACATACAGTGTATTAGGGAGGTTTCAGGCCTACCTGCTACATTGCTCTGTAATGGAAATAAATTCCACTCCACTCGCCTTAATGAAAATGGATGAGCTTCTGCTGGAAATGAAAAACTAAATTTTAATGTAGCCTTTTCTCACTTAGCGACGTACTCGTTTACTAGTGACTCGGACTTATGACGGGCTCTCTGACCAGTATGCATACCTAAATTATGAATATTAGAGCTGATTTCCTCTATTCTGTTTATTACAATATTGAGTACACTACTGTATAAACATTTAAAAATATACCAGAAATGTTGTAAATGGTGCAAAGGTGGCATTACAACAATATCAAAGATGGTTGACACAAACCCACTAACATTATATGCTCCCTACTTAGCGATGACTTCGTTTGCTGACAAGGTCTTAGGAATGGAATTCCATCAATAAGTGAGGGTAGGCTGTATTGAGAAAACAAGCTATGATCTGTATGCTTTCTAACTCAGCAATACTGGTTCCAAACAGGAGGGAAAAAATGACAAACGAGAATCATCAATGGCTCAGTATCTTGTTTTGAGTGTTCTGAGCTATCCAGACTATCTTTTCTTTGAAGAGGCAATGTTAGATCTTCTGACATCATTACTCCAAGTCTTGAATAAGGAACTTCCACTGTGCTCAATGATTCGGAGTTTGTGTTTTACTCCATTTCAGTCTTCATTTACTTCATTCTTCCGTAAGAGAGCAACAGAAATATGTTCTTATTAAACATTATATTGTTGCCCAAGGCTCACTAGAAGACCTGAGCTACTATATATATATGAAGATTTGCTGTGTCTTTGATGGGTGACACTCTTACATATTTTGGAATCATCAGTAAAGGATGTATCAGTGATATAGGTCTCCCTCAACATTCGCATTTTCCACTTTCACGGGCTTCGAACAATGGAGAATTCCCAGCCGCCCAATCATATTTAAAATATGTCATTACATATGTTAGGAATTGTGGTGGTGGCAGAGTTTGTTTGGAGATAAGACAAGATAGTCTTTCAATATATATAGAACTCAACTTGTCTACCCAGCAGGACGCCGGTGTATCATCAACCCCCCTCACCACCGCCACCCAGGGAACAACAACAACAAACATGGCTGACTCCCCCTCCAACTCCACTCCCTTCAAAGGATTCACCCATGATAACTCAGGTATGATTATTCCTGACAATATCAAGGACTACATCGTTGCTCTAGAAAATGAAATCAAAGATATCAAAGCAACACTCGAGTGACGAGAATCCAAGATAACCAACCTCGAGAACAAGATCCAAAACCTTGAAGAGAAGATTACATCGGAAGTGTTGACACAGAGAGAATACTCTAAAAGCAGCTATAGCAGTCACACTGAGCAAATAACAAACAATAAATATGAAGGTTGAAGAAGCAATCAAGGACTGGAATCAGAACATGCACACTCGACTAAATGAATACATTGATTTCCAAGACGGACACAACTGAACAAGATAAGTGGTCTGATGCAGTTATAATAAACAGTCCACACCCATTCTAGTGACTTAACCAAAGCACAGTGCAAAAAAATGCTATCAGGATAATACAGAACCACGTACAAAGTTCCATCGTGCAAAAAATGAATCAAAGAAACACGTTTGCTAGGAAAACCAGGAAGTAAACACAGTATATGATCCGATTCATTCATACGGATAAAGAAAGGGAACTAATTAATCAGCAATTACAATGAAATGTATTGGAGTGTACATAAATGGTGACTAACAAAAAAAAACGTCAAAAAACCTTCTGTCAGGCTGATGAACACTTAAACAGGAAAACAAAATACATCAGTGTTTCACGGAGATGGGGAAAAATACTAGTAAGGAAAACATCAACAGGACAACAAGTATTACATCTCAACGACCATGATTTCTCACCTGTCCTTAGAAAAAGCTGGACATTGCTGTAACGATTAGATAAGTGCCCTAATAACATATATACGTGTGGTGCATATAGGGTACGTTCTAATTATATTGTGGCATTATTATTTTTATTATTTTATCACGAGCTAATGCCAACTACTCCAATACGCTTATACTTCTTTCTTTACTGCTATTAATTGCTCTAATTTTAAATTACAAGTCAAATCTTACTCAAATTAATAATATTCATTTTCTTACCTGTCATTTATTTTGTTTTTATCACTACTTGTTTTTTGTCACTATTCATTGTGTATGCAAATTGGTGTATATTCAATTTACTTTTTTGCAAGTACAAAAAAAATATCTTTTGCTAGCTAGTACCAACTACTCATTTTTTTTTTACTTTGTCATTGTGCAATATAAACTGCTCAATTTATTTACTATTACAAATCAGATCTATTACTCCTAAACCAATTATATTTCATAGAGACATTGTCCATTTTTTAACTTTGGTTACATACTTAATTTTAGTCCCTTAAATATTTTCTCTTTATTTTAGCTTATATAACTACCCTAGTTTATATATCACAATTGTAAAAATAATCCAAGGTGCTAATCTAGGTGTAAAGTAGAATAAGTTCACAATTTTGCCATTATATTCCAAAGCTCATTATTTGATTTACCTCTTTATTGTTCACCACAAACTTATATTGTCTTTTATATTATAATTTTAATACTATAATTTAACTTAAAGGAATTACCTTTATAGTACTACCTACTATTCATATTCCCAAGCTCCATTATTGATCATCACTTATTTGTATTATTCCTTTTATATTATCTCCTTATTATAGCATAAAAGAAAACAAAAAACTACTTAGCGCATTATTTTACATTTTTTGTTAAATAATTCAGGAGTATTTTTTAGCTTAAGGACTATTTACTTTGTTTTATAATTAATTCTAACTATGATTCACTACAATCTTATGATTACAAGCATTGATCCTGATACACCTTTTAGTTAATGACTTAAAATGATCAAACAGTTACAGTAATTACTACATGCAGAACATTCAAAGGCACTTCTTAGTGCCAACAACAACATAACTATTTTTACTACAATATCAGATCTTTAAGCAAGCATTTACAATGACCTGCATAGCGATTATAATTCCTTACATGCCCAATATGTCCATTCATATTACACTACTGAAACCTGGCTAAAGCCTGATTGTACAGATGTCTATGCCATTCCTGGTTACACAGCCATACACAACTGTAGGCCAGGACCACAAGGGGGTGGCACAGCCATATACTACTCAGACCAACTTAGAATGTATCACTAATACTTGCACAAGGGATGAAAACATGGGGAATATATAATAGCCAATTTCAAATCCAAATACTACAAAAACCTCTTCATTGATAAACATTACAGAGTTCACAGTCAACATTAGCCAATTTAGTCAAAACCTAGGAAGTTGATAACTGATGCACGCATGACCAAGATCACTTACTACTCTCAGGTGACTTTCAATATAAATCTTCTGCAAGACCAGGAACCACACGTTACTGAATTCACAAACAAAATGAGTAACGTTTGTTGCTACCAACAGTAACAAAACCTACAAGAGTTACAGAGGGACTAGTGTTTCCCTACTTGACCACATCTGGACCAACACCATATTCCCCTTTTAAATCAGCATAATTAAAATTAATAACACAGACACTACACTACTTTCTCATAACAACTCTTGGTAACTAACTCAAGACACTACATAGTCACCTTCAGACTTCCACAATGAGGCAGCCATTAATAACTTCAAACAGCGTAGCAAACATTGGACTGGCACACTGAGATAGAATCTATACAGATAATTGACGAATTGTATTAATAATTTTCTAAAAATGAACCCCAATACCTCTATAAAAGCCTGCCTAAAAAAACTAAACAATGACAGTAAAGTGACTGAAGCCCTGGCTAACCCCAGCATTCTCAAAATTCATTAAATAACAAAAACACCAATATGGAATAAACAGTACAGAATGGGTCAATAACCAGGAAGACCAAACAAATCGTTACTCGTCAATCCTAACCGCCCTGATAAGAAGGGCAAAAAAATTGTATTTGAGAAACAGATTATCCAACTTACGAGGTGATATAAAAAGGGACCTGGGAAAACCCTATAAGAAATTCTGGGAACAAAAAAAGATATCACGAAATAGCAAAATAAAATTAGCAAAAATCAGATGAACCCCAAAATTCACCAACAGAAACAGCAAACAGACTCAATGATTTTTCTCTTAAAGGACAAAAACCTTGCCAATAAAATCCAAGTCAGATACCCACCAAATGATACCTCACCGACAACTACCCGAACACACTAGTTCCTAGCTCGACTAACCCATACTATGTCTCCCTTATTATCAACCGCACTAAATAACTGAGGCGGGATTTTAAATACCTTACCACCTTTATATACAAAAAAGTGTCACAAGTGCTATCACCAATCTTTGCAACACTCTTTAACAAAAATCCATTGAATCTCCACCCTCTCTACAGGACTCAAAATAGCAAAGGGTCACCCGATCCTCAAAGGCGGAGACAAACAGAGTTGAATAACTATAGGCCAAGATCCAACTTACACCCTCTCTCAAAAAATCTTCGAAAAATTAATTCATAAACGGAATTACTCTTCCTTATCTCCCAAAACATACTCAAACCCTGCCAATTTGGATTCAGGCCTAATAAAAATACTAATGATGATTTTATACACAGCTAGAACTATATACACTGCAATAGAGAAAAAAGGAAGTCCCACTGGGGATCTTCACTGACTTACGTAAAGCTTTTGATACAGTGACCATGACTTGCTCACGTAAAATTGTCACACTATGGTTAGAGTGCACTCCTCTCAACTATCTAAGTCATACCTTCAGCAACAGAAGCCAATATGTGTATGCAAAAGGGGCAAACTCTTCTGCACAGCCAATTACAGTTGGTGTTCCCCAGGGAAGTGTCTTGGCCACTCTTCTCTTTGTCCTATACATAATGACCTCCCAATGCTTCGCAATTACTAAAAAACCCACACTCCCCCCCATTTGCAGATGCACTACATACGTCTTCTCCCACCGAGCCCAGTCGCTAGCCAAATACTGTACAATACCGAATTACAGAAAATATCTACCTGGATTGAGGACTACAAACTTACTCTAAAACATTGGACAAAAAATACTTTCATTCAGTTTGGTTACAGGCTACAGATGTCCCCTTAAAATAATGATAAACAGAATCACCTATCACAAAAGCTAACAGAGGGAAATTCTTAGGAATCCACCTTGATAAAAGTACACAAATTTCATACACATATACAACAAATTCTAAGAAAATTTTCCAAGACTGATAGGCATATATCGAAGATATGGTATATGCTCCACAGACAGCCCTCCAGGCCTATATCACTTCTTATTACCCATATCTCACCTATGGAATTTGTGCATGGGCTCAACACAATTATTAACCATCTCAGACCACTAATACCCACAAAAGGCTGCAGTTAGAGAGATAACAAATTCTCACTACAGGCAGCACACTCCACCAATTTCATACACTAAACCTACTCACCATACAAAAACATTCCATACTTAATACTGCACCTTTATTACATACATAGAACACTTAACATGAATATTAACCCTCCCTCAAACATCTCCTTGCCAACCTCAAACATGACCATAACACAAGGCACGATCACTCTTGATGTTCGTTCTCTTTGATTCTCTTGCCGCAAAAACTCAATGCACGTAAAAGGCCAAAAATCAGGGAAATTCATTACCTGGTAAATATTAAAAGAAACAATACCTGTTTATAAATTCAAGTCTCTTCTCAAAGTATCACTTTACACACCAAAACAAAATAATACTGAATAACTGAACCTTTATAAATTGTATAGTCTTAAATGTTTCGCACAATTATATCACCATAAATGTAAATCTAAAACCAATATAACTTTATTTATTTTTTTAATACACTACCTAACAGAATACTCCATACGACTGAAAGTAACAAACAATGCATGCAACCATATGACTTGTCTTTGTAATACTCACTTATGCTTTATAGTAATCTGTTTACATTAATGTTTTATTACTGATTTCATCATTGCTTAGTTAATCTTAAGTTAATTTTAAGCCAGCCCGTAATGCTATGCATAGTATAAGTGGCTTTGGCATGCTGCTCTTATCTGTATTTTTTTGTACCTCTGTATGTGTGCTCAAATTGTTAATAAATAAATAAATAAAATATGACACTAATACAGTGGACCCTCAGTTAACGATGCTATCGGATAGCAATAAAATCGGATACCGATGTGTTTTTACATCAAAACATTGGCTCGGCTAATGATGAAAAACTCAGTTAAGGACATTCGTCCCGAACATGTCCGCGCGGCCTGAGCCTATGTACAGCCCGAGTGCCATTGTTTACAAGCCAGGGAAGAGGATTTCAAGCGTACATGCAATATATTTTGTATTATTCCATTGTTTTTAGTGATTGTAACTGCTAAGTAAGCCAACATGGGCCCCAAAAAAGTTTCTAGTGCCACCCCTGCAATAAAGAAGGAAAGAAACACAATAAAATTAAAGAAAAAACTCGTAGCAAAGTGCCAAAGTGGAGGAGGAAGAGAGAGGAGAGAAAGTGCCTTCTGTAGCGATTCAGTGATTCTACAATATGTACGATACTAAAGCAGCAGGTATCAATAAAGGCTATAGTGCCAGCCAGCGATAAAGTGTAGAATTAACAGTGTAGCAAGTAAGTTAAGAGAGTAAACGATAGAAAGACGTCATGAAAGTAACTCTCCAATGTTGTTGTATGTGTACTGGGCCAATGAACATAGCCGGCCTGCTACATATCTTCCACCACCCTAAACCTCTGCTAGCATCTCCTCCATCAAACCAACTAATTAAACTAACATCTCCTCCAAGGTAAGTGTCAATATAAAAGTGTAAGTATAAAAGTAAATATAAGTGTAAATATAAAAAGACCCAAATGGAAGTAAGCCACTCTGACTTTTTTCGGCTATCCTAGGTACTTTACACATATGCTGCTATGTATGATAATCTATGTATGTAACTGTATTTGTGTATACCTGAATAGCTAACTTAATTATTTATATATTAACCCCTTGACTGTCGCAACCCCCAATCCTGAAGTGTCTCCTGGTGTCGCAAAATTTAAAAAAAAAAAAAAAAAAATTCTTGTGACTGATAGATAATCTTTTCCCAATTGTAATGACACCAAAAAAAAACAAAATTTGATGGAAAACTGATGGAATTACGCTCTCGTGAAGTTAGCGACCTTGGCGATATTTACAAATTGGCAATTTCGCCCACTTTGAGCCCTATTTTCGGCTAATTCCATTGTTCCAGTCGACCAAACTCATAGCTATTTCTTTAGAACTCCGTTTTTTCTATCAATTGAGTACAAGAAACTGCCCATTGACAATTTCAAAATAATCTCCAGAATGAACAATGCAGACATTCCTGGCTCTAAAATAACATTTTCTTTGTTCATCAGTCATGTCCCCAGGCCCCTCTGATATTACTCTTGCTTTCTATTTTGAATTTTTATTCAAGCAAAAAATAGAAGATTTACTATTATGCAGACTACTCCAATACTGTAATAATTGTATAAATAACATCAACCCATTCATGACGGCATATTAGAATGGCTAGTTGGACATATATTGGACAATGATGTCATTTGTTTATTTTTGAACATCAGCAAAAATCAAACATTTCCCCACTTTGAGCTCCATTTCCAGGTTCTTTTTATAGTAAAATCAATCAAAATCATCTCTTTTTCTATAATATGCTTTCCATTCTATCAAATGAGACCAAGAAAACAAGAATACAACCATAAATACTATACGAAAATAGACCACAAAGTCGGCATTTTAACTAAAAAAAAAAGCAGTCGGAGTTTTTTTATTTTCTCATTATGCACTGCGTGCTCCAGGATTTTTTTTATGTGGTGCACACTGACCACACAGACCCATTCTCTCACATGTGGGCCTACCAGCTTTCTCCTTCTTGGTTTGAAGCCGCTAGAATTTATGAGTATATATATGTCAAACACGGTACCTCGTAAGATGTATATATACGGCAGCGACAGTCAAAGGGTTAAAATGTAAATATTTTTCATTTATAATTTGTTTTTTTCAACAAGTCGGCCGTCTCCCACCGAGGCAGGGTGACCCAAAAAAGAAAGAAAATCCCCAAAAAGAAAATACTTTCATCATCATTCAACACTTTCACCACACTCACACATTATCACTGCTTTTGCAGAGGTGCTCAGAATACAACAGCTTAGAAGCATATACGTATAAAGATACACAACATATCCCTCCAAACTGCCAATATCCCAAACCCCTCCTTTAAAGTACAGGCATTGTACTTCCCATTTCCAGGACTCAAGTCCGACTATATGAACATAACCGGTTTCCCTGAATCCCTTCACTAAATATTACCCTGCTCACACTCCAACATTTCGTCAGGTCCCAAGTATCATTCGCCTCCATTCACTCCTATCTAACACGCTCATGCACGCTTGCTGGAAGTCCAAGCCCCTAGCCCACAAAACCTCCTTTACCCCCTCTTTCCAACCCTTTCGAGGACGACCCCTACCCCTCCTTCCTTCCCCTATAGATTTATATGCTTTCCATGTCATTCTACTTTGATCCATTCTCTCTAAATGACCAAACCACCACAACAACCCCTCTTCTACCCTCTGACTAATGCTTTTATTAACTCCACACCTTCTCCTAATTTCCACACTCCGAATTTTCTGCATAATATTTACACCCCGTTGCGTTGGAGTGTGAGCAAAATAACATTTTGAGGGATTCAGGAAACCGGCAGGCCGGCTTTAGTCTGGAGATGGGAAGTACAGTGCCTGCATTGAAGGAGGGTGTTAATTTTTCATTTAAAAACTTTAAAACCCCTTTTTCCAAATGAAAAATTAAAATTTTTTTTTTGGGCCCCTGTTTGGGTTTTTTTAAACCCCACCCTTTCCCTTTTCCACATTTTGGAATTTTAAAAATAATATTTACACCACACATTCCCCTTAGACAGGAAATCTCATGCCCCCAAAACCTTTCCCCTCGCTCCCTGCTTTTTACCCCCCAAGTTTTCAAATCCTATAAGAGTTTTTTGGTACTCCCATACTTTATCCCTTTTCCCCTTTTTTGGGGCCTCCATAAAATAATTTTTTTTTGACTAAACCCTTTATCCCTCAACGCACCCCCTCCCCCCTTTTTTTCCCTCATAAATTTTTCTATGTTTTAACCTCACCCTTTTCAAAAAACCACCGCTGAATGTCAACCCCCAAATTTTTCTGAAAACATTCCCCTTCTTCCATATCCTCCCCAAAACTTTTTTATCCAATTTTTTTTTATCTAAATCATTTCATCCCCTTTATCACCTTACTCTTTTCTATGTTCATTTTTCAACTTTTTACATTTACACACATTCTCAAACTCATCCACTAACCTTTGCAATTTTTCTTTAGAATCTCCCATAAGCACAGTATCATCAGCAAAAAGTAACTATGTCAATTCCCATTTTGAATTTATTCCCATAATTAATCCCACCCTCTCCCGAACACCCTAGCATTTACTTCTTTTACAACCCCATCTATAAATATATTAAACAACCATGGTGACATTACACATCCCTGTCTAAGACGTTCTTTTACCGGGAAGTATTCTCCCTCTCTTCTACACACCCTAACCTGAGCCTCACTATCCTCATAAAAGCTCTTTACAGCATTTAGTAACTTACCACCTATTCCATATACTTGCAACATCTACCACATTGCTCCTCTATCCACTCTATAATATGCCTTTTCTAAATCCATAAATGCAATAAAAACTTCCCTACCTTTATCTAAATAAAGTTCACATATATGCTTCAATGTAAACACTTGATCTACACATCCCTTACCCACTCTGAAGCCTCCCTGCTCATCCGCAATCCTACATTCTGTCTTACCTCTAATTCTTTCAATTATAACCCTACCGTATACTTTTCCTGGTATACTCAGTAAACTTATTCCTCTATAATTTTTACAATCTCTTTGTCCCCTTTCCCTTTATATAAAGGGACTATACATGCTCTCTGCCAATCCCTAGGTACCTTCCCCTCTTTCATACATTTATTAAACAAAAGTACCAACCACTCCAACACTATATCCCCCCCTGCTTTTAACATTTCTGTCATGATCCCATCAGTTCCAGCTGCTTTACCCCCTTTCATTCTACGTAATGCCTCACGTACCTCCACCACACTTACATTCTGCTCTTCTTCACTCCTAAAAGATGGTATACCTCCCTGGCCAGTGCATGAAATTACCGCCTCCCTTTCTTCCTCAACATTTAAAAGTTCCTCAAAATATTCTTGCCATCTACCTAAGACCTCCCTCTCCCCATCTACTAACTCCCCTACTCTGTTTTTAACTGACAAATCCATACTTTCCCTAGGCTTTCTCAACTTGTTTAATTCACTCCAAAATTTTTTCTTATTTTCATTAAAATTTCTTGACAGTGCCTCTCCCACTCTATCATCTGCTTCCTTTTGCACTCTCTCACCACTCTCTTCACCTTTCTTTTACTCTCCATATACACTGCTCTTCTTATAACACTTCTGCTTTGTAAAAACCTCTCGTAAGCTACCTTTTTCTCTTTTATCACACCCTTTACTTCATCATTCCACCAATCACTCCTCTTTCCTCCTGCCCCCACCCTCCTATAACCACAAACTTCTGCCCCACATTCTAATACTGCATTTTTAAAACTATTCCAACCCTCTTCAACCCCCCCACTACTCATCTTTGCACTAGCCCACCTTTCTGCCAATAGTCGCTTATATCTCGCCCGAACTTCCTCCTCCCTTAGTTTATACACTTTCACCTCCCTCTTACTTGTTGTTGCCACCTTCCTCTTTTCCCATCTACCTCTTACTCTAACTGTAGCTACAACTAAATAATGATCCGATATATCAGTTGCCCCTCTATAAACATGTACATCCTGGAGCCTACGCATCAACCTTTTATCCACCAATACATAATCTAACAAACTACAGTGGACCCCCGCATAACGATCACCTCCGAATGCGATCAATTATGTAAGTGTATTTATGTAAGTGCGTTTGTACGTGTATGATTGGGGCTCGGAAATGGACTAATCTACTTCACAATATTCCTCATGGGAACAAATTCGGTCAGTACTGGCACCTGAACATACTTCTGGAGTGAAAAAATATCGTTAACCGGGGGTCCACTGTACTTTCATTACGTGCTACATCATACCTTGTATATTTATCCTCTTTTTCATAAAATATGTATTACTTATTACCAAATTTCTTTCTACACATAGTTCAATTAAAGGCTCCCCTTTTTCTTTACCCCCGGGACCCCAA
>NW_026470683.1:0-11432 GCF_026875155.1 Cherax quadricarinatus | reverse complement strand
TATTCAAATTGATATGAAAGTTTTTCCTTTGAAAAACTTGATTTTGCTTAGCTGCATTAGGCGTTCTAAAGAGAGGGAAATTTTCCCTTGAAAATTTGATAAAGGAGCCTTGATTTTAAAGGCTTAAAGTGGGAAAACAAGGATGGACAGTGGGAGAAGCCTGGGCTTTGGTTGCCCCCTAGCAAGACATTTAAGTATCGGAGGTGATATCTTCACTTTATCAAAACAAATAAACTGGTGATTTATACCTTGTTTTCGGGTAGCTCATGGTTTTTAACCCCCCACTGATTTTCCGAGAATTGTTCATTTGAATTTTGAGGGGCTTTCTGACTCTAAAAGAAGAGGATCTGAAAAGCTTAGTCCATCTTTGGTGATAAAAGGTCAACCTCAAAAGAAGATGGCACCTTTTACTTACCTTTGTCGGAGCAAGAAGGATGGGGCAGTAGGCTTAGCCCAATGTGAACCATTTAGACCTAAGTAACAATGGTGGTGGGAAAAGTTCCATTGCCAATAGTGTGAAAATATAGCAGAGGAATGAGTTTTTTTAAGATTGGGGAACAGTTTATCAGAAATGACTTACTGTGTTTTCCTTGTCTGAAAAATGGTAGATCATTAATCCTTAACTGTTCCTAAACAGGGGGTGCTTGGGTCATTACAGTCTTTAAAAACTCTTCCAACTTTTTGGACCTTTTTGGGAAAATCGAGATGTTTTCCCCCTTTAACCCCAATTTTAAAAATGAAAACAGAATAAAAGAAGTCATTTATTTTCCCATAGGGCTTTGATTTTTAAAGTTGGGGTAAACCCCTTCCCTTAGGGTTCAACCCCTTTTGGTTTTATAGGTTTTGTGAGCCCGCATTCAATCAGGGGTTCAGAAAATTCCTCAGCTTTAATCAGGTTCGTTTTTAAATGAATTTTTTCTGGTGGGGAGAGCTGTCAAAACGGTCAGCCCATAAAGTCTCTAAGAGATCATAACTGTGATTTTTTCCCTGAATTCTACCCAAAAGTTAAACAAACGAAAGATGTTACCTTAACTGTGAAGTTTTGGCCAGCGTATGGTGGCATACCTAAATCTTTCCCTATAAGAATTGTGGTTTTCGAAGTTTAAGGATTGCCTTCTTCATGGGTTATAATTACATATGTACCCTGTGACGAATTTGCTAGATATTCAAAGCGTACCAGAAAAACATTCCTAACTGGTAGCCCGGGGTGTCAGCGGGCCCATTCACAGAGGGTAGCGGTATTTTCAAACCTGATAATGTTGAAGTTATTCTTCCTCTCTGTGAAGGGAGGTTTTTTAGTTTGGAATATGTGCAAAACTGCCGTTGTTCCATTACCTTCCCTTTAAATTGCTGTTGTGTAAAATTTAAATTTTTTATTCTCTAATTTAAGGCGAGTTTTTTTCAGTTTGCGATCTTTTTCTCTCTCTCCATTCTGTTCTAGGTTTTAATTTCTGTTCTCTAGCCTTTCCTCACACTCTTACTTTTCCTACATTCTCTAGCTTTTCCTCACGACAAGTTTATAAAATATTTTTTGCTTCCGCCTCTTTCTGTCTTTCTTGGTTTTCTTTTTTAAATTCTCTCTTCCCCTTTTTCTTTTTTCCCTGGATTTTACACAAATAAAAAGCTTCAAAATTTTTTTTCCTGTTTTTCCCCTAACTTATTTCAGATTCACCCAAAAATGGTTTCCCCCATATTTGCAAAAATTACTTAAACCCCGGGGGGGAAAATAAAAGGGGTATTAAAAAAAACGGAGGTTCAATTCCTCCCGCTCAAACTAAGTAAACCGAGGGCCGACCCTGTTTAAATTAAAAACAATATGTATTTTTTAAAAAACGAAGGGTTCTAGCGGGCCCCAAAGAAACAGTAGTAGAAGGGGGCCTTGACCACCAAAATCCTCCCAATAAATCAAGAGGTCCTTGGCAGCCCCTTGATAAATAAAGAGCTCAATGAAACAAATTGTCACTGGAAAATCTGGTCCTAGAGTCTATTCCCCCAAAGTGTTTCAAGCTAAAAAACGTGGCAAAATTAAAGTATACCCGCCTTGACTTGATTACAAAAATTGAATATAACTATCACAAAATTTTTAAAAATACTTATGTAGTCCTCCCAAAGAGAATGATTACTCGGCTGGTGTAACGTCTGTGGTATGCGGGTTTTGAAGTTCCAAGTAGATTCTAGATGGGAATGAATCTTGATTCAGTCAAGCGAACCCTGGAAAGGTCGCCACTTGTGAAGGCTATGTTTGACCGGAGTCCCACAGTCCCCTTTTTGGGGGGGGGGGGGAAATGGGGGAGCTAGACTTACCCTACCTTAAAAACCACCCAGAAATCAAACTATCATTTTTGGGGGTGGGGGAAAAAAAGGGGGGGTAGGGGAGCTAGACTTCCCCTCTTAAAAAGTAGCCGGCAATAAAAACTATTGTTGTTTTACTCGCTACTTTTTCTGTTTGAGTTTTTCTCACATACTAAAAAGTATTTATGGTTTTCCAGCAATTTTTTAACTTGGAGTATATATGAAGTTTTGAAGCTGGTTTCCTGCGAGCCTAAACTGTGAAAAGGTAAAAAAATGGGCTGACATTTTTACGAGTACATTTTTAAAATATAAATTATTATATAAAAAATGCTTTATAGCTCCAGTTTATTCTGAATCTGGATGTGTTTTATTCCTGTCAGTCGGCGAGTGGTCGAAGGGGTGAGGTTGTTTAGGCAGTAGGTTAAAAACGCAGAGGAAGCAAGATGTAGCGGTGTGAGTTTTTGGGTGTTAAGTAATTTTTTTTTTGGTATACCATAGGTTTTTGTGTTTTAGCGTTCGCAGGTTTTTCGAAAGGGCCCTGTTGCAGAGGCGTTTATGAGAGAATACTGTATGGGGTTTGTGCTGTGGTTACCATCTCCCAGGCAGAATGAGGGGGGGGAAGGTGTATCTGGATTTTTCCTGTTGATGTGCTAGGAGCTAAGTGAACTAGAGTGTGGTGGATTTTTTTTTGGGTTTTTTAAAAATTGCAAATAAGATTAATCTTTTTTCACCACCGGCCGTATCCACCGAGGGGGTGGCCCAAAAGGAAAAAACGAAAGTTTCTCCTTTTACATTTAGTAATATATACGGGAGAAGGGTTATAGCCCCTTGCCCCTGGCTTTTTTAGTGCCTCTTACAACAGCATGGCTTACGGAGAAAAATTTTCTTTCCATTTCCCCGAAAAAAAAAACAAGAATAAGAAAGAAAAAAAATGAAAAAAAACCAGGGGGGTGTGTATGTTGTGCTTGTACAGTATGAAAAGTGTGACCAAAGTGTAAGTAAAAAGTGCAAGACATACCTGAAATCTTGCTGTTCATGAGACAGAAAAAAGGACACCAGCAATCCCCGTTGTGTAAACAATTCAGGCTTTCTTTTTTACACTTTTGGCGGGAGGTGTACCTCCCGGGCGGTTGCTGTCTCCCAACCACTACCAGAAGTTTTTAATATATAGAAAAATTTTTTTGTATAGGGAGTTTCTGGCCCTTCTTATACTATATTAATTATTTGCATCAGTTTCTAATTTTGTATGAAATACATGCTGCCCCCAAGGCTGTTTTTGTTTTTCAGTGAAATTTTAAAATGCCCCAAGAGAGTAATTGACAACCCAATTTAGGAGCCAGGGAATTTTTGTAAAATGATTCAAATTTTGTATAGGGGGGCCTGCAGGCAAAATTATCAATTAGAATTGTAATTCTATTTGAAGCTAGGAGTTTTTACAGGAAGGTTTTTAAATTAATTTATTTTTTATTTATTTATTTTATTCTTTGAAAACTGTACATTGAGACTTTGATTTACAATAGGGGGTTTTGAAATGAAAAGAGAGCCTCATTATCCCTGGATTAGCGCCAACTTAAAATATTGGTACTGAGTATTTAGCTTTACTGGGTGATTAGTAGCTTTTGAGAAGAGTCTTAAATTTAATTTTCCCCGGGTTATTTTAATATTTCTGGAAATAAATTCCCATTTTTTGGGGGGCCCTTTTGTGCATAGAGTTTTTCAAGTGTGATTGGCACGGGTTATAAAAAAAAATTTTTGTGTTTGTGTTGTGGTCAGTGCCTGTTTGGGTTGGTGAGGAAAAGTTTGAGTGAGGGTTTATTTTGGTGTATTGTTCTGTGTATGTAGTGGGACAGAATAAGTTGGATTTTTTAAATGGTGAGCAATTCAGACTTTTGAAATTGGGGGAGTATTAGAAGGGGTGGGAATTCTTTCTTTTACTGTGTTTTTGCGGGGTTTATTAGGGGTTTTAGGTGATTGGATTTGTTGCCCCCCATGCACAAATTCCATAGAAAGATAAGGGTTATGAGTGAAGGGTACAGTGCCAGGAAGTGTTTGGGGAAATGTATACCTGGAAGGCTTACTCAGCCCTGTAAAACTTCAACAGTATTTACTCAGGTGGTCCTCCTCAGGAAAATTAATGAAAAAAAAAGAAAAAATAATTCAAAAAGATAAACACTATTTTTAAAATCAAAATAAAAAACAAACATAAAAGGTATATCCTTTTTGAAAGAAAAATAAAAAAATGAAATGAATAAAAAAATTTTTAACTCAACACTAATACTACAATGGTTTGTGTTGGTGCCCTGTTGTTAAAACCGTACCCATTGCTGATGATGGGGGGGGGGGGTCAAGGTGTTGGTGACCATCCCCTGGCTAGTTCTTCCCGTATACCAGTGAGTATTCTATCCCAAAGACAGGAAAGCGGTTCTTTACCCTGCAATGTGTGGGGTTAGTCCTGCAATTTTAAGGTCAAGGCTTCAATACAAACCGGGGGAAATCCTGGACGTTAGTTTCTCCCTGCTACTCTTGATTGCCAGGTGACCCTCTCTGACATCCCCGTGGAAAGTAGACAGGTTTCCCCCTGCTAAAATACCCTCCAGGGAAAGTTGATACTTGAAAGATGTGGTGTTTTACAAAAGTCAAAATAGGAAAAGGTGAAAGACTAAAATTTATTATTGATCAAAAGTGAAGCTTTAAAACCAAAAAATCCCCCTAGAATCAAGGCAGGCATGTACTTACGTAGAGATGGGAGTGGAGTCTAGTGATTTTCGTTTAAAAGCCCCCCAAAGTCACCTTTTGGGGGGGGGGGGGGGAGGGGGGTGGGGAGCTGACTGACCTACTTAACAAACGGGCAGCAAAATATCACTTTTAGGGAGGGGGGGAAAAAGGGGGGGAAAAACGGGGCTTGACTTCCCACCTTTAATAGTAGCCGGTAGACAAACATCAATTTAGGGGTTGGGGGGGAAAAGGCAGGAAAAAAAAGGGAGCTTGACTTTTCCCCCCCTTTAAATATAGCCCAGTGAAAAATACTTTCTATATAATTCCCCCTTTCGCCATTATTAACTTTTCCTCACACTCCCCCAAAACCAAGACTTTAGTCAAGGGGTTAAGAAGAAAGGCGAGGAAAAAAATTTTCATGTTGAAGTCGCGTAAGGAACAAATTTCTACTGACTGTCAGATTAACCCGTCAGGAGAAATAATTGGATAACCATTTATATAAAATTGGAATTAAAAACCCGGGTGCCAAAGTCCAAACCCCAAGAGGCGCTGTTGGGTTCCCCTTAAAAATTTCTTAAACTATCAGGGGAAATGAAAACGGGTTTAAAGAAAACGGAGGGTTCAATTCCTGCTCCGCCAAACTGTAAAAAAAACCAGAGGGCTCGATCCTCTTCAATTAAACAATATGTATTAACGAAAAGAAGGGTTCTATCCGGCCGAAAAAACGTAAATGAATGGGGCCCCCTTGACCTCCAATCTTCTCACCAACAAACAAGAGTGTCCTTGACAGTTTCCCCGATAAATAAAGGCTAATGAAACAAGTTTTACTGGAAAAACTCGGGGCCCCAGAGTCTAATCCTCCAAAAATGTTTCAAACTACATATAATGGGGGAAATTAAAAATTTTTCCTGCCTGACTTTACTTTCAATAAATTGAGACTTTTTTAAAAAATACCAAATCTTTTAAATACCTGTACTGTGTCCCTACCTAGAGAATGATTACTATGCTTAAAAAAATCCTTCCATGGTAAAATTGTTTCTTAAGATGGGTGATTATTACAACAGTCAAATAGAGCAAGGGTGAAAAGACTAAGTTTTTTATTGATCAAAAGTGAAACTTTCAACCCAAAAAATCCCCAGAATACAAGGAGGCATGTACTTACAGTAGAGTTGGAGCTTGAGTCTATGTTTTCTGTTTAACCCGAGCCCCCCACGTCACCCTTTTGGGGGGGGGGGGGGAAAAGGGGGGGGAAGGGGAAGGGGAGTGCACCCCCCTTTAAAAACAGCCGGGAGAAAAACTACATTTCGGGAGGGGGAGAAAAGGCGGGAAAAAAGGGGCTTGACTTCCCCTACCTTAATAGTACCCGGGAGACAAATATCAATTTAGGGGTTGGGGGGGAAAAAAAGGGGGGGAAAAACGGGGGAAATTTATTCCCCCACCTTAACTAGTAGCGGGAGTGAAACTACTGTTACTATTAATTCCCCTACACCTACTATTGAACTTTTCCCTCACAGCCTTTTCTTTCATGTAGCCCACAGTCTTGGAGATTTTTTTTGGTGATTTGCTGTATTGTGCTGAAACTTAAGGTGTGTCAAGGTGGAACCTAGGATTTTTCCTCTGTGGTCTTGTGATGATGATCCGTTTTGTTTTTGTTATTTGGATCATTTGCAGCTTTGTTTCCAAAACTGAAAAGAAAAAGGTTTCTCAGTTTCAGGGGAAGTTATTATCATCACCAGGGAGATATTTTTTTGCAATTTGGATTTACTGGTTTGCCAGTCGACTGTGTTTGGGTGGGAAAAGACATATTAGTGTCATCTCAAATAAAATGAGTTTGATATGTTGATTTGGGAGATATTTAGTAGATGGAAAAAAGGACTGGTCCCAAGGGGCTTCCCTTTTGGGATCCCATGTGATTTGGGTTTGGGGGGAAGAGTTTTCATCATTTTCAACAATATTGAGTTCCTTTTCTAAGGGAGACTTAGGTAGTTGAGGGAGGGCCTCTGTACCATAGTGCATTAATTTGGAGCGCAGTCATGGGGCGACTCATTGGAAGATTTATGTAAATCAATGAAAATGCCCCCGTGGGCTTCTTTTTAAAAATGTGTATATATTGTTTCTAGAAGTTTGTACATCTTTTTTGCTTTTATTTTCCGAATCCAAATGACAAGGGTTTAAATGTTGGTGAGATGAGGGAGGAATAATCCAACTATGAATTAATTTTTTTAAAGATTTTAGGAGCGTGGTAATTAGATATTGGCTATAGTTACTCAAGTCACTTGGTCACCTCCCTTTTTGGATCAGAGTGACCCCCGCCATTTTGAGGATTGTTGGGGGGTAGATGATTTAAAAGGATTTGTTAAAGAGGTTGAAAAAATTGGGGACAATCTTAAGAGCTTTTTTTGTACATAAAAAACAGGCAATTTTGTTCCCCGCCCCTTTTTTTTAAGGGGGTTTTTTGATGAGCGTAACTTTTATGGGGGTGGTGGAGCTAGGAATAGCATATTTTAGTAGGGGGCCCTTTAAACCCCCCAAGTGCAACCCCCAATCCTGAGGTGCTTCTGGGGTCGCAAAATTTAAAAAAAAAAAAAAAAATTACTTTTTTCTTTAAGTGATAATCTTTTCTCGATTGTAATACACCAAAAAAGGAAATTTATGGAAAATGACGAATTACGCCCTTTCAAAATTAGCAACCTCAGCGATAAATTTTACAAATTGGCGATTTCCCCCACTTTGAGCCCTTTTTTCGGCTAATTTTATTTTCCAGTTGACAAACTCATAGCTATTTCTTTGAACTCCGTTTTTTCTATTGATCGAGAACAAGAAAATGCCCATTTACAATTTCAAATACCCAAAAACGTGGGAGAAAAAATTTTCAATTTGGCCCAATTTAAAAAAATTAAAAAAATATGACAAATTTTAAAATAAGATCCAGAATGAACAATACGACTTCCCTGGCTCTAAAAAAACATTTTCTTGTTCACCAGTCATGTCTCCGGCCCCCCTGTATTTCTCTTGCTTTCTATTTTGAATTTTTATTTCAAAAAAAAAAATAGAAGATTTATATTATGCAGACTATGCAATTTTCTGTAATAATTGTGCAATTTAAAATCAACCCCCATGACTGATTTAGAATGGTATTTTGGGCATTTACTGGACAATGCATCATTTCTTACTTTTTAAAATCGGCAAAAATCAAACATTTCCCTGTTTGAGCTCCCCTTTTTAAAGGGTTTTTTTTATAGTAAAATCAATCAAAATCACCGTATTTCTATTAGTCTTCAATTCTTCAAATGAGACCAAGAAAACGAGAAACAAATATAAAAACTATATGAAAAAAGACCACAAAGTCGGATTTTTAAATTAAAAAAACGGGAGGGGTTTTTTTTTTTTCTTTTTGCACTGCGTGCTCCAGGGGTTTTTTATACTGCACACCGACCACACAGACCCATTCTCCACATGTGGGGCCTTTAGCTTTTCCTTCTTGATTTAAAACGCTAGAATTCATGAGTAACAGTGGACCCCAGTACTCGATGGCATCGGTATTCGATAAATCCGGTATTGATGCATTATATCGCAAAAATTTTGCCTCGTGTCGTCGAAAAAACCCGGGAATCGATACGATTCGTACGAGATGTGTGCCGTTGGCCCGAACTCCCCATGTATGCCGGTTTACAGCCACCCTGTGCGGCATCTAAGGTCTTCCGTACATTCCATATTATTTTAATTTTATGTTTTTGGGGTTGTTTCTGCAAAATAAGTTCCCCTTTGGGGCCCAAGAAAGCTTTTATCGCCACCCCGTGGTAAAAAGGCGGAATTGTAGGAAATTAAGAAAAAATTTTTAAGGGTTTGGGGCTAACCCCGAAAGCCTAGCCAGTTTTTGGGAAACCCTTTGCCTACTTCAAAATTTAAAGGGAAAATGTGCAAAGTGGGTTTAAGCAAAACCTTTTTGGATAAAATACATTAACACAGCTATTGCAAACGGTGGTGGGCTAACAATGACAATGTTTTGGCCCTTTTTAGACAAAAATTTTTAAAGGAAAGGGAAGTACAGGCCACATGGGGCAATATGTTGTGGACTGAAATCCTGACTTCAAGTGGTCCCAGTGGCATTAAAAAAAGAAAGGGAAGTAACCCCGGAAAAGGATTGTACCTCAGTCCTATGAAGGGGGTTCCCCTTTTAAAAACCCTCCCCTCCTCCCTTCCCTCATCACACCAGATGTTCTTTTAAAGGAAGGTCAGTTATTTTATTTTTTTGTAATTATTCTTTGATTAAACTTAATATTTCTGAGAAAATTTTTTTTTTTCATATTTTTGGGGTGTCTTGCACGAAAAAATTTGATTTCCTTATTTTTATGAGGAAATTTGATCGTTTTCGATATTTCGGTTTCTATAGCTCTCGGAAGGATTAATATAAATCCCGGGGGGTCCATGCATATACATCAAACACGGTACTCGTAAGCGTATATATAGGGCCCCACGACGTCAAAGGGTTAAGGTGTCAGATGGATGGGTGTTTGGTTGGTATTTTGCTGCTAGATTTTTCCTATGGTGGAGGGGGAAAACTTTAAAGTCTGTTCATTTTTTCAGTAGGTGTGAGTGGGGGTTTCTCTGTTTTTTTTTTGTTTAAATTTTTTTAAGTTATGGTTAATTTTTTGTTCCAAGAAATTTCAGATAGAGTTTTCCAGGATTTTTTTATCCCCTTTTGATGTTATGTAATCTATTTTCATAACACTTTTTTTTTGTCTTTTTAAGGCTGGTAAGTGTGTGGTAATTTTTAGACTGTTCTTTTGTTTTTTTGACCCATTCTATACGTTTTTTCTATCTGCGCTTTGTTTTAATGGATTTGAGAATGCTTGGGGTTACCCAGGGATTTATTCATTTCCCTTTGTATGATGTGATTTTTTTTTTGAGACTATTTGTTATAGAGGTTTTGGGATTTTTTTTTAAAAAATTATTTATACATTTCATTCATATTGTATTTTTTCGGCCATTTTGCCCCTATTTATTTAGCTGCTAAAAGTTGTTAACTGCTGTCTCGTTAGTAGTCTAAAAGTTATTTAGTAATTTTTTAGGGCCCCCCTACTTCATCATTTATACAAAAAAAAAAGGCTGGTTTTAAAAAAGTTCTGTAAAAATTATCCAACCATTTATTCTAGCTAGTAAAAGCAGGTTGACTTATAATTTTTTCGGGTACGTAGAATTTCCAAAAATACTTTTTTGTATTATATTTTATTATATTATTTTCCCCTGTTATTTTGCATAATTTATATTTATTTTTTATTAGGTTAGGGATTACGAAGTGTAACCCTATGTGTGCCAATTGGGGGTTTTAATTGATGCCCCGCGTGCCTTTGGCCGAGTGAAGTCAACATGAAGTAGTTGAGTGAGTCTCGTCCCAGCTCTGATCGGTAAGGGTCTTCAACCCAAAGCTCCTAGCTTTAAAATAAAACTTTATACCCAAATTTGCCCTTTGCCATTAGTCTGGTAATTTGTCATTATGAAGATAAATATTTTGTTCCCTAGACCTTTCTAAAAGAGATTATTAATTTTAAAAATTTTTTCATACTCTGTTAATGGAATTTGAATGTAAATTGGGTTTCTTGCTGTATAGTGTTTCATTTATAAATTTCTTGTGGTTTTTTTTAATTCACTAACCAAAAACCCAAAGAAATAAATGATTGGGAATAAAATAAACTAACAAAAAAAAAATGGAGTTATTTGTGCCCCCATTGTTACGGTGAAGATTTAAATGTAACGTAATTCTTGTGGCAGTTTGCCCCGATTAGTCATGAGAAAGGTTGGGTGTGTTGTAGTTTGTCTGTGATTATGCCTGATTTTTAAAGGGGGTATGGGTTTTTCCAATGTGTCTATTAAGGGGATGTTGTCCGTGTTCTTGTAGGTTTAGTATTTTGGTGTAACCGGCATTACTCAATAGTTAGTGAAATTTGGTTATTGTGGGGGCCGGGGCTTTTTAGTAGTTTATGTTGAAATTCCTGTTTGTAGGTGGTCTTTTTTATGTGTCATCGTAACCCTATTTTCCCAAATTTTTAACTAAGTGGAAAAGTTTGAGTGGTACTTGTAATGTTTAAAAATTGGGGGGTTTTTTGCAGGTCTTTTGTTTAAATTTGTCTATGAATTTTCTCCTGTTTCCCCCCTTGTGCAAGATTTATTGATCACTTGAGTTGTTGGAGTATATAGTGTTCCCCCCCCCTTGCTAGTCTGTTTACAGTTGGTATGCCCTGTAGCCCGGGAAGGTATAGACATTTTAAAACAGGCTTTAAACCGGTTTCTGTAGTGTTGTTGTATATTTGGGAAGAAGGGAACTGAGTAAAGCTGTGAGGGTTTTCATAATGTTGCTCGAAAACTGAATTTAGTTTTGATGGTTATGTTTTTTGTTTGCATAGTAATGTCTTTGCTTAGTCTGC
>NW_026470682.1:0-11409 GCF_026875155.1 Cherax quadricarinatus | reverse complement strand
CTTCCCCCTTTGCCTCCAAGGACAAAGTTCTTTGTCTCCAAGACTCCTAAGTGCACCACTCACCTTTTTCCCTCATCAATTCTATGATTCACCTCATCTTCATAGACCCATCCGCTGACACGTCACTCCCAAATATCTGAATACGTTCACCTCCTCCATACTCTCTCCCTCCAATTGATATCAATCTTTCATCACTAAATCTTTTTGTTATCCTCATAACCTTACTCTTTCCTGTATTCACTTTAATTTTCTTCTTTTGCACACCCTACCAAATTCATCACCAATCTCTGCAACTTCTCTTCAGAATCTCCCAAGAGCACAGTGTCATCAGCAAAGAGCAACTGTACAACTCCCACTTTGTGTGTGATTCTTTATCTTTTAACTCCACGCTTTTGCCAAGACCCTCGCATTTTACTTCTCTTACAACCCCATCTATAAATATATTAAACAACCACGGTGACATCACACATCCTTGTCAAAGGGCCCTACTTTTACTGGGAAAAAATTTCCCTCTTTCCTACATACTCTAACTTGAGCCTCACTATCCTCGTAAAAACTCTTCACTGCTTTCAGTAACCTACCTCCTACACCATACACTTGCAACATCTGCCACATTGCCCCCTATCCCCCCTGTCATACGCCTTTTCCAAATCCATAAAATGCCACAAAGACCTCTTTAGGCTTATCTAAATACTGTTCACTTATATGTTTCACTGTAAACACCTGGTCCACACACCCCTACCTTCCTAAAGCCTCCTTGTTCATCTGCTATCCTATTCTCTGTCTTACTCTTAATTCTTTCAATTAATAACTCTACCATACACTTTACCAGGTATACTCAACAGACTTATCCCCCTATAATTTTTGCACTCTCTTTGTCCCCTTTGCCTTTATACAAAGGACTATTGCATGCTCTCTGCCAATCCCTAGGTACCTTACCTCTTCCATACATTTATTAAATAATTGCACCAACCACTCCAAAACTATATCCCCACCTGCTTTTAACATTTCTATCTTTATCCCATCAATTCCGGCTGCCTTAGCCCCTTTCATTTTACCTACTGCCTCACGAACTTCCCCCACACTCACAACTGCTCTTCCTCACTCCTACAAGATGTTATCCCTCCTTGCCCTATACACGAAATCACAGCTTCCTATCTTCATCAACATTTAACAATTCCTCAAAATATTCCCTCCATCTTCCCAATACCTCTAACTCTCCATTTAATAACTCTCCTTCCTATTTTTAACTGACAAATCCATTTGTTCTCTAGGCTTTTTTAACTTGTTAATCTCACTCCAAAACTTTTTCTTATTTTCAACAAAATTTGTTGATAACATCTCACCCACTCTCTCATTTGCTCTCTTTTTACATTGCTTCACCACTCTCTTAACTCTCTCTTTTTCTCATATACTCTTCCCTCCTTGCATCACTTCTACTTTGTAAAAACTTCTCATATGCTAACTTTTTCTCCTTACTACTCTCTTTACATCATCATTCCACCAATCGCTCCTCTTCCCTCCCGCACCCACTTTCCTGTAACCACAAACTTCTGCTGAACACTCTAACACATACATTTTTAAACCTACCCCATACCTCTTCGACCCATTGCCTATGCTCTCATTAGCCCCTCTATCCTCCAATAGCTGTTTATATCTTTCCCTAACTGCCTCCTCTTTTAGTTTATAAACCTTCACCTCTCTCTTCCCTGATGCTTCTATTCTCCTTGTATCCCATCTACCTTTTACTCTCAGTGTAGCTACAACTAGAAAGTGATCTGATATATCTGTGGCCCCTCCATTAAAAACATGTACATCCTGAAATCTATCAACAGTCTTTTATCTACCAATACATAATCCAACAAACTACTGTCATTTCGCCCTACATCATATCTTGTATACTTATTTATCCTCTTTTTCTTAAAATATGTATTACCTATAACTAAACCCTTTCTGTACAAAGTTCAATCAAAGGGCTCCCATTATCATTTACACCTGGCACCCCAAACTTACCTACCACACCCTCTCTAAAAGTTTCTCCACTTTAGCATTCAGGTCCCTACCACAATTACTCTCTCACTTGGTTCAAAGGCTCCTATACATTCACTTAACATCTCACAAAATCTCTCTCTCTCCTCTGCATTCCTCTCTTCTCCAGGTACATACACGCTTATTATGACCCACTTCTCGCATCCAACCTTTACTTTAATCCACATAATTCTTGATTTACACATTCATATTCTCTTTTCTCCTTCCATAACTGATCATTCAACATTATGCTACCCCTTCCTTTGCTCTAACTCTCTCAGATACTTCAGATTTAATCCCATTTATTTCCCCACACCGAACTCCCCTACACCTTCAGCTTTGTTTCGCTTAGGGTCCCGGACATCCAACTTCTTTTCATTCATAACATCAGCAATCATCTGTTTCTTTTCATCGGCACTACATCCACGCACATTCAAGCAACCCAGTTTTATAAAGTTTTTCTTCTTCTCTTTTTAGTAAATGTCATAGGAGAAGGGGGTTTCTAGCCCATTGCTCCCGGGATTTTGTCCCCCTCATACGACACGCATGGCTTACGGAGGAAAAATTCCTTTTCCACTTCCCCATGGACAATAGAAGAAATAAAGAAGAACAAGAGCTATTAGAAAAAGGAGAATAACCTAGATGTATATATATATATGCATGTGCGTGTCTGTGAAGTGTGACCAAAGTGTAAGTAGGAGTAGCAAGATATCCCTGTTATCTAGCGTGTTTATGAACAGAAAAAGAAACCCCAATCTACCATCATGCAAACTTACAGGTTTCTTTTTCACAGTCATCTGGCAGGACGTAGTACTTCCCATGGTGGTTGCTGTTACCAACCTACTACTATACATATGTAAATTCATATATATATTATTTGTATATATAATATATATATATATAAATATATAATATATTCTATTAATAATATAAATATATATATATCCAATTAAATAAAATATTTATCGTGCCGAATATTTAAAACTGGTCCATTAGCAAGAACTCATTTAAATTTAAATCCTTGTAAATTTTCTCTTACGACACGTTTAAAGATATGGGTCCACCTCTGGTGTAAATTGTGGAATCCCGTAGCCTCGGAGAAGTGGATAAAAAGGTTCAAGAAAAAATATTTGGATTTCTTCCTGAAGCCATTGAAAATTCCACTTCCCTACCACCCATCTTTGAAACTATTTTTTTTACCAATAGGAATATTTTATTGCATAATTTTGGCACAGAAGATTTAAGAGATACATTGTTGATATAAAGGTGGCAATACGGTACATGTTGTTACTGTGTTCACTGATTAATAAGGCGAAAATCTCCCTCAGCTCCTCAGAGCTGGGGCGTGTGCCCAAAATCAGCATGCATTTACCCCCTTTGAACAGCCGCACTGGCGCTGGAACAGAAAATAGCTGCCTGGGATCCCTAGTTACCCTATGAGTCTTTTTTCCCACACCTTTAAACAAATTAAGATTGCACTCTTTCCCCATGAGCCAAAGGGGCTCTGAGCCATGGAACAAACATATAATTATGGGCAATTCTCCATTTTTCTAGACTTTTGGATCCTAAGCTGCAGCTTTCCCCTCTTCATCCGGTGTATTGAGATAGTTTATCAGCCAAGGTAATGCACATGTATAGCCCAAACCACCTGCTTCCCATCTTGTCCAGCTTGAAGGGTGATACCACTGGACGCTTCTGGCCTGCCCTCAAAATCTGCCCTAGTTGGGGTGGCTCCCTTACTGCTGGGCATCAGCTGTTGTGAGGTCCTTTATAATGTAAACCTCCTCATGTCTTGCAATCTTTCCTCGATTTACGGCACACAAGACCATGGTACCCAATCGGCGCTGCTTCATGCCACAAATACACCTGTGTTCGGCGAGAATAGTGGCGGGAGTCCGAAGGCAACACCCGATGGGAAAGGTCTGTGGTCGAGGCGTGTGCCAAGGCTGGAGGTTGGGAACAGCCAACAGAAAGTCCCCACATGAGGGGCTTCTCACTGCCAGCAGGCGGCTCTATCCTTCCCTGACCACTCTGAAGCTCGTTGAGGCTATATTTTTCCATATTGGACCATCCCATTGCGATGTTTTTGTAGTTGTTTTTGGGGGAGCCGGTCTGGTTTCTGAGCCCGTAGAATTAACCCAATTCTTGCCCCCGTTCAATGAATTTTCCTGGCCCATACAATTTTCCCAAATTTCAGGGAGAATCCCTTTCCCCATATGCAATCACCCAAAAAGGTAACTATTGAATGCCTTGCGGACACCAATGCCCTATCTGATGAATGTGTAGCTTACTGTCTCTTCAGAATTTTGTTATTACTTTTTGATAAACTCCCCAAAACTTCATGCCCGTTTCAGTATAGGGTTATCATTTAACCTTTTTTGAAATATGTCAACCGGGCGCTTCAAGCACTTTGTAAAAGGTACAAGATCGTGGTTGTCCAGATTGCTATCTTGTTCATTCTCATTCCTTCCTTTCTTCCATTGTCATGATTGCCCAAGTTGCCCAAACCCAACACTATTTGTGGGGCAATGACTCTGCTCCTGGTAGTTTTGATCTCCTGCATTTTCACTTGTTGACTGACTGAGATGATTTCACATTTGGATGATTCAGGATGAGACCCATTTACTGTCCCCGTGTCATTACCTGTGTAAGGTCATGTAGGAGGGACTCCTTTGTACCTGCTAGTGTGCCATCATCTAGGAACCAGATGTTTAGCTGGGCGGTCAGTCTGACTGTGATTCCCTAACTGCAATACAGAAGAGAAATGGTGCAAGAGGTCTCCTTGTTGGACACCTCCGATGATGTGATTTCATGCTCTCCAAGAGAAGCATTGATTCCTTGCTATACCCAGCTGAAACAAAAGGGAAGAGACCAGGGAAATGTTCTTGTACTGCTGCAAATTTACCACGTCTCTTTTCAGGATTTTTAAAAACGCATTCTTGAATCTAATTTTACCACTGCATTGTCCTCAGGCAGGTTGTTGATATATGCCCTTGTTGCATGAACCACTGCTTCACTTCCTTGAGAGACCCCAAAGCCAAGCTGGTTTGGTTGAAGCATCAGGGCTGCCTGTGCACGAATACTTCGGACAGCAGCTTTGGATACGAGGCGGCGTAACGTGTTGCCTACTGCAATTGGCCGAATTCCTCCATCCTTCTTTTTAAGTGCACAAAGTGTTGCACCAAAAAGAAAGGCCCTAATTTCATCGGGAATCAGACCAGCCAAGGAATTGTTGACAAAACCTGTGATCTCTGAAAGCAGTGTCTCTGCAATTTCCCAATAACTGGATTAAACCATTTCCTTTAAATGCTGTGGCCTTATTCCAGTGTACCCCCAGCAGAGCCAGAGGGGAATGACATTATTGTTTTTAAAATTTGAGTCTTCCACAATCAATGGTTCCATAGTGGGGACAGAGGTGTTTGGAACTGTTGGTGCCACTGGTTTCCCTGGCAGGGTGCTTTCCTCTAAGTGCTTCAGCCGTGTCAGCATCCCTGGGAGCAACTGTATCTTCACTGGTAATAATTCTGATTCCCCCCACTGTGTTGCCCTCTTAAATTTTCTTGCTCACCTGGACTCTGACTTTTTCACTGTCAGTAGAGTGAGTGGGGGTTCTGCCTCTCCCTTTTTTGTTTTGAGGGGGAAGGTGAATGAGGTTATCAACTCTAGGAAAATTCTCTTAAGGATTTAATTATCATGAGGCTACCCTCTTTCCCCTTTTTTCCGGGCTCAGCTAAGCAGACATTGCCAAAAATTTAGCAAGTTGTGCCATCCTTGATGGTTGGTGGAGCATTTAAGATAGTGGAACCATCGTTTACTTTTTTCGGGAGGTCTGTAAGTTTCCCAGCGCGTGTGGACGGGCTGCTTTGGGAATATTTTGTGAGTGTCCTCGTCCCAGTTGCTTTGATTGCTTCCAAGAGATTGTCTGATGAGATAAAATCTGTTGGAGGGGGTTCGGGTGCCTGAGGTGGCTCTGGATCATCACTTTCCACAGGAGGACATCCTGAACCAGGGCAACTACCGTGTTTGCGGAGAAACCATTAGAGTTGAGAAAACGAAGCTGTAAGCATGACCGACACTTGCCTCTCCTAGTATTGCCAGCCGTGCCATTTCCCTGGCTGCTTGCTTCCCCCTGGTTGGCATCCATCTGCTAGACTAGACAATAGGAGTGGAATATGACATGCTGGGTGGGTATGGTGCGTGGAAGGTAGTGAACTTGACCGCGGTGGCCTGGTGGAGTTTGAGGGGCCGGGAGGGGAAGGGGGAAACTTCCCTTGGGAATTAGGTGGGGGAGGCGCAGGTTGAGTGGGGTTATCCCGGGAAGTACAATACACATGGACTTGCACTTTAAAAGATATATTTTTTTCATTAATGTTGAATTAAAAATTTATAATTTTGCACCAAAAGGAACTTAAAAAAACTTACCTAACCTTATTATAACAAGCGCAATTTATTTTAGCCTAACCCAACTAAATATATTTTAGATTTGTTTACAATAATTTAATACTAAAAAACACAGTGAAATATATTTTTTCGTTAGGTTCAGAATGATTTTGGGCTAAATTATTGCATACACAAATTTTCACTTGTCCTATATGGCAAGTTTATATATATATATATACTATATATATATATATTATATATATATATTAATATATATATATATATATATATATATATTTTAAAATATATGCAATAAATCACAGTAAACACGTGATTCAGAATAGCAAAACAACCACTGTGAAAGAATAAGAAATTCCAAGCGCTTTTCGTGACTACTCACATTATCAAGGAACTATGAAAGTAAAGCACCCAAAGGGAAAGGTATATAAGGGGTCTGGCCAACACCTCACTATCAGATCCCACAACAGTTAAACACCTGACGCGCGCCGGCCCAACTGGACAGGTCCTTTGCAAAACCCCACCAACAAACTATTCTACCAAGAAAATTTAAAAAATTATTATTTGTTCAGTGTATTATTAAATTCTTCCCAAATTCTTTTAAAATTATAAATGGATCTAATTTATTATAAACCAAAGGAAATATTCATATTATTGTCAAACTGCTTTTTATGAAACAAGATTTAATTATTTTCCTGTCGACCTGGACTTGCTTGATACTACTTTCTCAATTTTTTGAAAATAAATTTGGATGGTTAAAATCCCCTTATATGAATAAATAGAGCATTGGAATCTTGTCCAGTTCTAATGCTATATTTATGTTGTTTTATTCTTAGTTCGAGATTTTTACCAGTTTGGCCGTAATAAGCTTTATCGCAAATTTTACAAGGAATCTTATAGACTCATCCATCAGCATTTTGGGGGGAATTCTTCATCAAAAGTTTTTTTACTGTATCAAGATTTTTGAATACAACTTTAATATTAAAAGTCTTAAGAAGAGAAGGCATATCAACCAAGTTTTCATGGTAAGGGAGAACCAACATATTAGTTGAATAAGGCTGGTTGTCCCTTTCTGGATTGTAAAAAGTATTTCCAGCAACTTCAAAAGATTTATCAATTACGTTTCTTGGGTATTTTAAATCATTACCTATTTCATAAATTTTGGATATTTTCCTCATCTATGAACCTGGCTACAAATTCGTAAAGCTCTCAAAAACAGTGATGAGAAAACAGACAGTTTGACTCTATCTTTATGCGAAGAAAAATAGTGGACATAGGAACAGTTATTTGTAGGTTTTCTGTAAATTTTAAATTTGAATTCATTATTTCCTTAATAATTAAAAATCTAGAAAAAACAATGAGTTATTTTCCCTTTAAACTCAAAAGTAAAGTTTATAGAATGGGCTAAGTTATTTAATTTTTCCCAAAGGGAAAAGGTGTATATCTACATTTTTTGGGGGATAAGACACAAAATATCGTCAACTATCTGAACCATTTAGCTCTATTAGGGAGGATTGTTTAGCAACCTTGTTTTAAAAAAAGATTCCATGTATAGGTTACTAAGAACAGGTGAAAGAGGATTTCCCATTGCCAGAAGTTTGGTATGGCAGTATTCACAGACTTTGCAAAAGCCTTGACAAGTGCAATCACGGCGTAATAGTGCACAACATAAGTGCTAAAGGAATAATTGGCAAAATGGGGAGATGGATCTTCAGCTTTCTTACCAAACGAACACAAAGAGTAGGGTCAACAGAGCTAAATCGGATGCTGCCATAGTGAAGAGCTCTGTTCCACAAGGCGGGGTATTCCACCCCATCCTATCCTCATCCTCTATCAGACATAGACAGAGATGTAATCCACAGCACCATGTCATTCTTCACAGACCCAAAACTAGGATCTGCGAGACTGTCATCTATTGAGGACACAATTAACCTCCAAGAAGGCATAAACCCAGGGTTTACAGTGGAAACCATACCACGGACGGGATTTGAACCCGCGGTCAGAGAGTTCAAAACCCAGACCGTCGCGTTAGCCACTGGAACCAGCTAGCCACAATAAGATTCGTCCAACTGCTAGCTGGTCCAGTGGCTAACGCTACGGTCTGGAGTTTTGAGACTCTCTGACCGCGGGTTCAAATCCGTCCGTGGTATGGTTTGTTTGCAATCATGTCATTACGTTTTACAATGGGCAAAGGAAAACAATATTTATGTTCTTGAAGACAAATTCCAAACTACTCGTTATAGAAAAATGGAGGAGATTTAATAACTAGAAAATGAGTATACTACAAACTCTGATCATACAATAGAGCGAAAAAATTAATGTGAGTGACCTAGGAGTGATAATGTAGAGGATCTCGCTTTCAAGGATCACACAGTGCCACCATCACAGATGCAAAGAAAATGATATAATGGATAATGAGAACGTCAAAACAAGATGCCAAGCCATGGATGATCCTTTTCAAATCACTGGAATATTGCTCTAAAATTAATATTTCCGTTCAAAGCAGGTGAAATTGTAGATCTAGAGAGTGTACAGAGAACCTTTACTGCACATATAAGTTCTATCAAGCACCTCAGCTACTGGAACGCTTGGAAGCACTTGACTTGTACTCGCTGGGAAAGCAGGCGAGATAGGTGTATCATAATGTACACTTGGAAAATCCTAGAAGGAATGGTCCGAATCTGCACAGAGAAATTACTCCTTACGAAAGTAAAGACTGGGCAGGCGGATGCCAAAATACCCCCAGTGAACAGTAGGTGGGGCCATTTGGGACACTAACAAAACCACCATAAGGTCCTGGGCCCCTATGTAATTCCAAACAGACCCTGGATGTCTTCAAGAGGGAGGGGGCTGGACAGATACTTAGTGCCGGATTAGCCGTGCGTTGGACTACGTGCGGCCAGCAGTAACAGCCCTGATCCACCGGGAGGCCTGGACTGGGCCGCGGGGCGGGGGTTTATCCTTTGGGAAAACCCTTAGGTAGGGTACTGTGTTTTTTTTGCGTTATTTGTTTTTTGGCTTTGTCTCCTTGCGTATGTCTCTGTGATTGTGCATGCGTGCATTGTTCATGTTTGTAATATGTGTGTGTACTGGTGTGTGTGTGTGTGGTGTGGTGTGGGGTGTGTGTGTGTGTGTGTGTGTGTGTGTGTGTGTTTTGTGTATGTATTCACCTATTTGAAGTTGGGAGGTCAAGACATGCTCGGGCCCTGCCTCTTCACTGATCGCTACTAGGTTTCCCATCTCTCCCTGCTCCATAATTTTATATCATACCGTGTCTTAAAACTATGTATGGTTCCTGCCCCCACTACGTCACTTGCCAGCTATTCCACTTCCTGATAACTCTATGGGCTAAAGAAATACTTCTAACATCTCACTGACTCGCCTGTTCTTCAGTTTCCAACTATGACCCCTTGTTTCATTGTTCCATCTCTGGAACATCCTGTCTCTTTCCATCTTGTTAATTCCTCGCGGTATTTTTTATGTCGTATCATGTCTTTCCCCAACCCTCCCGTCCTCCAGTGTCGTCAGGCCGATTTCCGTTAACTTTTTTTCCTAGGATATTCCACTTAGCTCTTGAATTAGCCTTGTTGGAATCCTTTGCACTTCCTTTAATTTCTTAACGGGCTTGACCAGGTGTGGGTTCCAAACTGGTGTGCTATTCCAGTATGAGCCTGACGTAACGGTGGAAGAGTTTCAAGGTCTTATAAGATCGGACGTTATCTCAGGTTGCAGGTGCCCTTTTGATGCAGTTATCTGGGTGTGTGTTAGGAGATGTGATCGGTATTATGCTCACCCAGATCTTTTTCCCTTTAGTGAGGTTTGCAGTTTTGGCACCTAGCCTATACCTGTGGTCTTTGCCCTCCCCGTCTTCACGACTTTGCATTTGGCGGCGTTAAATTCGAGAGCCAGGGTTTTCTGGACCAAATTCCAAGCCTGTCCAGGTTCTTTGTAGCCTGCCTGGGCCCTTTTCTAATTAATTCTCCTCATTAACTTTACATCATCTGCAAACGGGGACACTTTGATCTATCCCTTCGTCATGTCATTTACATGTTCAAAAAAGTGGTATAAACCCGATAAATACCGACGGGCATTTGCTTGGTACTCAACGTTCCCCCATAAACACATCCTCTATCAAAGACTCACTTTCTTTAACGCGGCCCACACCTAATTTTTACAGCAGGGTCTCACATCCCTTGGTTCTGTCCCAGAATATGTAGGCGCCGGCCGAGATCTTGCAGTTTCCCCCTGAATGAGCATCGAAATGCCTCTAACAGAGACGATGTAAGGTACGCCTGTCCTCCACAGAGACTCCCCGGGCATTTTGATGAACTGGAACGAGCACAACGTTCTCACCGAACCGACCTCAGACGCCGACGGGCCTAGAAGCCTCACAATCAAACCCTCACCGTCACTTTTTAGAACGCAACTGGAAACTACAAAATTTCAAAAACATTTGGCATAATGATACTTTAAACAGCACCAACCCCAAAAACCAGGAGTCACATGATTTCACGTCTTCCCGCCTAACATAGGCGAGGTTTGATAAGGACCTGCCCCGCATGGGCAGTAGGCCTTCTACAGTGTTCTCCATTCTTGTTTTATTGACATTCCTAGGCAACGTGCGTCACTCTCTCTCTCCCCTATATATATAATGTCTTCACTCTGTTGTTAGAAGTGATAAAGGTCCCAGGACCGAAACGTTTTTAATAATATGTTATAGGTTTGCTACTGTCTTTCAAAACCAACAAAAAAAGTAGCACTGGTCCCTTGGACTGATCCCTGTGAACCCCGCTCGTCACAGGCGCCCACTGTGTACCTCGTCAGTACCCATGACTACAGGGTTTCCTCATGTCAGTTAGTCTCTGGTCCACTGCAGTGCCTTCCTGTTTACGTGCCTGATCCTTTAATTTTTACAATCTCTTGGGAAAATGTCAACCCTTTTTTCCCAAAAAAAATCCCCACCCCCCTTTTTGGGTTTTTCCC
>NW_026470681.1:0-12083 GCF_026875155.1 Cherax quadricarinatus | reverse complement strand
CATGAAATAGTGTAGGTTACGGAAAATTATTTTGTTTTCTAAAAAAAATATGCAAGAAAAAAAAAGTTTTGTTTTATGTCATTACTGTAAAAATTTTTTACAATTAAATCTGCAACTGTATATCTTGTGCGCTATGATTTAAATATTTTCCACGTGACTAAATTTTTTTAAACTTGTTATATTTTTCCCCACCAGTGTATGACTCAGAAAAAAAATTTACTGAACACAAACTGGGTTTCTCCTTTAAAAAAAAAATATTTTCTTCAATTTTTGAAATTACAGGGGGACCCTTAATTTAGTCCCCCTTTTTTTGAAATGCAAAATTTTTTTATTATCTATAAAATGTTTTTTTTTTAAATTTTTTTTGGGTGTCGGGGAAAAGGGTTTTAATTTTCACATACATTATTTCCAAAGGGAAAATTTAAAAAAAAATTTACATTTTTTAGATAAAAAAAGTTTTGATACAGAAAAGGCAGGACAAAATTTCGAGGGGCCACGGGATTTTGTTTACTCAAGGGTCTTGGGATTTTTTTTTGTAAACACTGTTATATTTTTTTTTTTCCTTTGCATTAAATACGCTTGATGCAATTGGTTTCTTTTTTATCAAAAAATTACATGCAATATTTCTTTATACATGGTAGAGAGGAATTCCTTTTAAAGGGGCGAAATAAACAATTTTTATTTTATAAATATAAAAAATTTATTTTATATATATATTATATATATATTTTATATATATATATATATAAATATATATGCAATAAGATACAGTAAAAAAGTGATTTTAAAATATATTTCCTTGACAATGTGGTAGTCACGAAAGCGCTTGAAATTTCACAAATCTTTCATATTTGGTTTTTTTTTTGCATATATATATATATAAATATATATATATATATAATATATATAAAATTTTATATATTATATATATTTTTATATATATTTTGGGTTTGAGAAAAGGGATTCCCTTTTTAAAAGTTTAAAATTTTTAAAATTTAAAAATTTTAGGGAATACTTAGCTGATAAAAAAGACAGAAAAATCTCTCCCCAAACGGGCCGCCCTGCAGACAAAGGTTTAAATTTTTGTCATGATCATCTCTCAAGGGCGGGAATAGATCATTTTTATGTAAACAAAAATTTTTAACCCCTGGGGGGTTTTTTATGTCAGCAAAATTTCATTCACTGATGGCTGACAAAACTTATTTGGGTGTGGACTCAAAAGTCCGCCCCTAACTGCCGACCTATGGGTTTGTTTTAAAAAACTCCTTTGACTCAAAAAACTGCGCATTTCCCCCTACTACAAGAAATTCTTTAACCCTCCCTTTGCTCTTTTTAGCGTGAGCTATGTTTTCTTCACCCCTTTTCGACAGTATCAGTGACTTGTAGAAGCTAAGTGCCCCACGTCTTCCATGTCAGGAAAAAACGCACACTGGTACACTTTTTCCAAAAATTTTGTCTTTATTGTTCAAATCTTATCACTAAAAAAGCGTTTACACTTTTTCTTAAGTGTTTATTGTTTTTTAAATGGACACTTTGTTCACACAAACCCACACAGATCTTTCTTTTTTGGGTTTTATCCTGGCGTCGGGGGTACTCCCCGTAGGGGTCAAAAAGTAATCTGAAGACCCAAAGGGCCCCAGGGCCCGTAACTGCCCCCACCCCAAAAAGGAAAAGCTGCCCTGTATTTTTGGCTTCCTTGCCACTTCCCTCCACGAGGAAAAGGGCAGATGTTTTTTTCGGGGCTGTCTTAAGCAAAAGACAACAATGTACACTATCTTTCCCATGGTAATAAAGTGGGAGAAGGGATTTTCCTTTAAATTTTGTCCTCCCTAAGGAAAGAATGTACTTTTTTAAAATTAAAAAACACTCTGCAACACTGGACCGACGGGCGGCGGTATTGCCCACGGGTCTTTATATGGTACTGCATCGGGATAAAATTACTCCTGTAGAAATAAAACAAGATATTTGCTCCTTTGAGAGGGCGGGGCCCCTCGGGGCTGAAAGGGGCCCCTGATACCCCCCTCTTGGAGAAAAATTTTTCACACTGGGGGGGGGGGGGCGGAGGTTCGCTGCAGGTGAACAAATTCATCATTTAAACTTTTAATTTAAATTTTCCCCTCGCCACCACGCTGTTTTGTTTTTTTTCTAAACAGCTTTAGTCTGTGTGGTTTTCTGGAGAATCACAAATTTTGTTTTTTAAACCCACTGTGCAATTCTAACGGTACTAGTTTATTTATTGTAAGGTTTTTCACTACAACTTTCTCAAAACATCGGTCCGATGTTTTAAATTTGCATCAGGATATATGGTCAAAATTTTTCCAATTGGTCCTTTTGGGACCTGGGCCCTTTAAATTGTCAAAAATTTCCTATGCCCCAAAGGTCTTAAGGATTTATGTTTTTCCCGGGAAACACCAACCCCAAATAGAAATGTTTCTCAATGGGGGTGAGAAAGCCCTTCCCCCCAAATTTTCCCCCAACGTTCAATCACTTTATTAAGGTGTTTAAAATTTTACATCTGAGTTGTTTCAGGTTCAAAAATAAGTGGTTTCCCCCTATAAATTTCTTTATAAATTCTGGGAAAAACCCGGTTTCAAAGCCTTCTGCCATGGAGTAAATGAGATGGACTTAACATTCCCCAAAATTGTCCAGAAAATCGGTAACTTTAATTAGAGGTGTTTTGTTGCCCCTTTTTTTATTTAAAGTCCAACTGAAAAGGGAAAATTCTTCAAAGCTTTTCTCAGGATGGAGGGGAGTCTTCCTTAAACAAGGGTTTTTTACAATCCCATCATTTTTTTCTTTAAAATTTCCCCGCCGTGCCAGGGAGATTTTTGGGAATTTATCCCCCCCAACAACAACTCGTTAAATTCAGCATCTGTTGTATTTTCTGGTTGATCAAAAAAATCTTGCTTATAAAAGCAGCCCCCGCAACAAAATTCGTTGCATTATCTAAATCTTTCGGGTCTGGGACTTTCCCCTTTTCGGGCGAAAACCCCCTTCGAATAATTTGAAAAAGGTTTCAGCAGACTGTCAGTGGCTACTTCTAGATTTTCCTGCTCTATTGTAGCACAAGTGAACAAACAGTGTACACCTTGATGGGAACTTTGTCAACTTTTTTTGGTTAAAATTATTGGCCCAGGGGAATTACACCTGTAACCTCAAAGGGGGTGATAGGGAAAAAACCTTTTTCCCCGGGGGGATTGGGGGTGGCCCGGGAAATACACCTTTTCTTTAGTGACGACAAGAAAATACAGTCCTTTATTTTTTTTTTCCCAACACTTTGTCGCCCCTTAAAAGGTACCCAGTGGGAAATTGTCGTATAGGGAAAAAAGTGGTGTCACTACCCCCCCTTAAAACACTTTTAGGGGGCCCTTTTTTGAAAAATCAGTTTTGTTACCCAATGATTTTGGGAAATCAATATTGGAGGGTTTGGCTCTTTAGGTAGTGAAGAATTATGAATTTTTCCTCGACACCCTTTATTTTCTTTTCTAAAGTCGGGGTTTTAAAAGCCCCAAAAGAATTAATAAATTGGACGGGTTTTTTTTGGGGGAATTTTTATCTTGTTTTTCCTAAAAATTTATTTTCCCCGTAAGAAAACATCTTTCTGTATTAGTTTCATCCATATTTAAGGTTTTCCAAGACATTCAAAATTAAAGGTTACATTCCTTTAATAATTTCCCAAAGCAAGAGCTGAAAACCCCTTAAAAAGTTTTCCCAAAAAAGATGAGTATTTAAAATCCTTCAATGACTATTTTTTTTGGTCTGCAGTATTTACACAATTTAAATTTCGCTGTTTTTCAAGCAAAACTGTTTCTTCTGGCAAAATGGAGCTTTTTTGAGGCCGTTATTTTCATTAGAGAGCCGGGTTCGGCCCGTGGAGCCAAAAATTTTTTAAATCCACAAAATTTCTTGAGTGGGAAAACCACGTGACAACATGTCAGCGGGATTCTCTTGGGTAGAGACGTGGAGAAGGAGATAATCTCTTCTGCATCTCTTTTATTTCTGTTTTCCGTTTTGGACAAGACCAACTTAAATCTTATTTTTTCTTAACCCCGGAAACCCGCTTTATTATCACCCAGATCACGGTTTTTTTAAAAGTGGATATCCCAAATACTTTGTTGAGAAAGACAGCAAAATTTTTTACCTAAATAAGTGCTGTCAGTTCCAATTGTGGTACGTTTTTACCCCTTTAAGGGTGCTACCCGGCCTTTGAAGTAAATTAAATGACTTCCCTTTACATTAATCATGAAACTACAGGGGCCATAAACCCCGGGTTTCGCATCAGAGAAAAACCCCTGTATGTTTTTTGTTTCCCTCTTGACCTATATGCTGGGAAATTTTTTAATTTTTATGAAAAATTGTTTTTAAAATCCTTGGATTTTATCCCATCTTGACTCATTTCTAAAAAGGCAAGTTCTCATCCCCTCCAATTTTGAGTTTTTCCATGCATCTTTTCATAAGCATTTTACCCTTTTTGGTAATTGGTTAAAACGAGTCCAAAAGGGGTCAAAACATTGTGATACCTCTGACAGTAAACTAAGTTTTGTGATTGTACTTTCATGATTTATTGTTTAAACTTTTTTAGATTCAAAAATATCTTTTCCCGTGTGTTCCAATTAAGTCCCCGCATATTTTTTGGGAATCAGGAATTTTAGCTTCAGCGAAAACTTTTTTTATAGTTCCCTTAATTGCTTTGGGAATTTTTTATTCCACATCCCCTTTGAGGGATATTTGCTTCTTTATCTCCTTGTTTTGCTTTTCCTTGGGATAAAATTTCAAAACCTCCTCTTTTTTCGCGCTACCTTGGGGATTGTCCCCATAGAAAAATTTTTTTTTAAGATTTTTTTGAAGGGACTTTCAGGGTTTCTTAAAAAGTGTATTTTTGAGTAGCTTCTAGTAAAATTTGGGGAGGTGTTTTCAAACCCAAAAAATACTGATTTTAAACGATAAGTTTTCCCCAAAGGGCTTTGAGGATATGGTTTTTTTTAGGCCCCCAAGGGAAACGAGTATAATCTCTATATATTTCTTGTAGTTTCCCGCTCTTTAAAAAAAAGCCCTTGGAAAAATCAGCCGTGTAGGGCATATGGGTTTGTTGGGGAAATTTCATAAGCACGGGCTCCCGCTTCCCAGTTTTGTGAGGGTTTCCGGGCATCGACAGTCATTAAGATTTCTACATCTTTTTTGCACTGGGGGCTGCAATTTTATACAACACTAGTGGGGGGAAAAAAAAAAAAAATGGTTTTAGAATCTTTTTTGGGCTCCATGGTGGGGAGGAATGAGCTTCTGTCTTTTAACATATCTTCGATTATTTTCCCCAATGAATTTATTTTCCCCAAAGTTTTTTGTATTTATTATCCCTTGACATTTAGTAAACTCTGGATTCTTCTTTGTCATTTATTTTGGGTTTCTCTGTCCCAACCCTTCGATAATTGTAGGCAGATGTGGTGGGTTTTAAATTTCCCTGGTCCTAACCCAAAAAGTCCATCTTTATATTTGACAGTGTCCAAATATTGGCTATAAGTCTGGGACTTTTGTGGGGTTGGGGTTTTTTTATATCAATACCTATCGCATCTAAAAACCCAAACTTTCAACTGGTTTTATTCATTTTTTCCCCTAAATTTAAATTTTTTTCCGTGGGTACAGATCGTGGTTTTTTCTCGTAACTAGTACATTTTCCACTTTAAAACAATATCAGCTTCTTTCCCCCTTTTGAGGGGGGGAAAGGGACCAAAATATCATTTTGGCCTCCTGCGTTTTTTAGGGAAGTGAACAAAACATGTTTATTTCTAATTTGCTCTGCTCAAAAAATTTTTAAAAATCACTTCCCAAAGATGAAAACAATTGGATTTAAATTTTGTAGTCCCCTTTTTGTCAGGGACAGGCTAAAATTGACCCTTGCGGGGTTTTTGTTTCGCAACTGTTTTTTTTAAACCCCGGATCTCACAGATTTTTTCAAAAAATCTACTCCCACTGCTTCTACTGTCTTTTTCCTGTTTCCTAGACCAACCCGTGATTTTGGCTAGGTCATATGTTTTGTTTACCAGAATTGTGGAAAAAAAAAACCCCTACACTAACTGTATTTTGGCATAGGGGTTTTTTTATTCAGTTTTTGAACATTTTTTTTTCTTATGAAGGGCCTTTTTGGCCTTGAAACAAATAGTGTTTTCACTTGGTTTTTTTGTAATTTATTAGATAACTCAATTTGAGGGGTTTTCGGGAGAGCAGTTGCTTTAAAATTATCTTCACATTTTAAAGCTGTTGCTTTTGACTTCCCCGGGTTCTGTGGAAGTCTTCTGCTGTTCAGCGAAAGTTTTTTGGGCATAATGCCCGTATTATTTCGTTTCCCCTTTCAAATTTTAAAACACTTCTTCAGGGGCATTTTTTCCCCCCTTGGTTCACCCAAACACCCTTTAGGGATCTTTTCAAACTGATGAAAAACGTTGTTTTAAAGTGTCCATTGATTGTATTGACTACAATATTTTGCCCCAAAATGTTCCAAAAAAAAAAGTTCACATTTTGGAGTACGTTTTTGTATGACCCAAACTGTTTACGTCTGTTGTATTAAAAACTTGATAAATGCCTATAAAGGGAAATTTCCCCTTCTTTTGGTTTTTGTGGGGAAGTAGGTTTTACCTTTTTTACTGAGTTTAAGGGTTTTTTATCCACGGGATTTGTGGATTTTTTAAACTTGGGCCCCGTTGCTTGCAGTTGAAACTTTTTTGTTTTTAAACCATTGCTAATTTGTTCAAAGTGAAATAGCGTTTATTGAAAAATAATATTTAATCGTTTTAATAGTTTGTGGTGGGAAACTTATCCCGGAAAAAATACCACTGATAAACCCAAACACATTGCCTTTGGGCATATTTAGCAACCCAGAGATTTTTAGACTATTGTCTAATGTTTATTCTAAAATTTCCTGTAAACTGAAAAACAATGTTTTGGGGGGCTTCAAGCCCTGATATTAAAAACTGATTGTCCCGCCAGGGTTTGGGCGATTTAAAGTAATTTTCCCCCCCCGCTAAAAACACTAAGGCTTTTTTTGATAATTGCCTTTAAAACCCCGGAAAAGGGCTTAAAACAGTTCTTTGGGTTCTCCCTTCAAAGACAATTTAAAATTTAAAAAAACTTAGCAAACCCCATCTATGTCAATTAGTGGGAATTTTCTGTGGATTGAAAAAACCCCTAATGGAAATTCTTCAATATTAATGAACCCTTGGAAATAGGTTAATGAACCAATTGGAAAGGGGGGAAGCTTGGGGAATTGGGGACACTTTGGTTTTAGTTTCGGTTTTTACAGGTGTTTGGGCCCCCTAGTTACAGAAAGGTTTTTTCTTTTACCGAGTTTTTCGGCAGAAAGCCTGTAAATCCTGTCCACCTTAATTGTTTAAAATAAAAATAACCAAAACATTTTTAAATTTTATCTTCCAGATGGATCCCGATTCAAGAAAAAATTTTTTTTCATAAAGTGTATAAATCTGAATTAATTATTTTCAGACGTCGTGTAAGTAATTCAAATTTTTACCTCAAGATCATCAAAAAAATGTTTTTTATCATTTCCAGGGATCAGGAATGGATTGGGGTTTAAATTTTCGAACCCCTCACTAAAATTAGTCCCCGCATGTGTGCTGCCAGTTTGTTGATGTTCTTAAATAGCAAATACAGTTTAGGATAGGTGGAATCCGTATCACAAGTAGAGAATAATTCGTCTGACCGACTTCAAATTTTTACCACTGGTGTGGTTTCCTGAACACAAGGTTCACGTTGCTGTTCGGTGGCGTAAGTCCTAATTTGCCATTTTTGGAATAAATAGTAAAAGTCATTTATATTTAATAAATAAAGAAGACTTCTGATCGTCTTCAAAATTTTATTGATGTATTTTATATGAAGGCCGATAACCCATAAGTTTAGTCCAAGTAGGTGCAAATTAGGAATCTTAATGAGAGTGAGATACATGATAATATATACCTGGAAAATACTCGAGGGCCTGGTCCCAAATCTGCACACTGCCATTACATACTGGAGTGAAAGATATGGGAGGAAATGTAAAATAAACCCAATGAGGAGCAGGGGGTGCGGTGGGGACAATAATGGAAACTGTAACAACCATCCGGGGTTCCAGATATTCAGCATCTTACCAGAAGATATCAGAAACACAGCTGGGCAAGTGTAGAAGCCTTCAAGGGGAAACTGGGACAAGTATCTTCACCGGGTTTGCCAGATCAACCAAGCTGTGATGGATATGTGGGGCAGCGGACCTCCAGCAGCAACAGCTGGTATCCGGGACAAGCACCAGACGAGCCGGGCCCCATGGCCGGGCTTAGAGAGTAGATTAACTCTCGAAACTCTTCAAAAGCTTTATCAAAAGTAAGGTAAGGTATCCTTGCAATCAATTCAATTCACAGCTTATCACTCAGTGCACAAATAACCCGTACATAGGAAAAATAAACTTTTTTATTTTGTGCGGGTTATTTGTGTATTGTTCCAGTCAGGTATTGTCCTTTTTTGTTCTTTTTTATCACCCATATTGAGATATGAAAATTTTTCAATTTGCCAGTTTTATTAAGTTTTATTTTTTTAACTCAAAAATTTGCCCCTTCTAATTGTCTTCAAATTATAAAATATTTTGGTATCTTAATTGGAAGCACTTTTGTAAAATTTAAAAAAAAATATGGGTGCAATTTGTCATTTTTTGCCACTTTAATCATAGTGTAATTTATATAAAAAAAAATTTGACTTTTATAATATGGTTTCAGAAATAAGTCTAAATAGTGGATAAAGCAAGAAAAATCGTGTACTAAACACTATCTTATTCAAGTGAACCCTTTGTGTGACCCTATTAACTCAACTTTCCCAGATATCCTACCACAAACTCCACATGCTTCGGATGATAGTAAAGAAAACTTACTGCAGATTTTGGAACCTTTTGAGTTTAACATTACTCTCAGAAAATCTTCAAGATTAGGTCATGGATCTGAGCTCTATAAAAAAGCGAGCTGTTGGGTTGGTTTATAACCCGTTCGTTATAAGCTAACATTCGCCACTCGAAGTCTTTTCCAATACTTCTACCAGGATTTTTTTCCTCGACGGCCTCATTAAATTATATTTATTCATAAGTTTATTTTTAATCTTAAATTCTTATTCTCTCCCAACTAGTATTGAAGTGATAGTTTCATTTATTCCAAGTTATTATTTTTTAAACTTTAATTTGTATTTCTGCTACTAAGATTTCCGGAATAATTCGAGTCAATTATTTCAGTTTCTTCATTTTTAAATTTACATATCTAAATTTGTACTGAATCTTTCTATTCTGTCTCTTCTCCGAAGTTTCCCTCAAAATTTTTCCTCAAATTCATTTTCCTTCACACTCCTTTTGATTTGGGAAGCGCCCCAGACAAACTGAAGGAACACTGCCAAATGAGACAGTTTTGGAGGAAACTAATCAGTATAGAGAAGGTTCGGAGATAAAAAGGAAGAAAGGTGCTTTAAAAAATATTGTTTACAAAAAGATATGCAAACAACATAATGTAATTCACAACACAGAATTTGGAAACGTTAATAATATGAGGGAAATTGTATTAATTTTATTGTACAGCAACACACACGAGAGATAATCACTTGACAAGAATAAACTAAGTAATATTTAAGGGTTAGAAAAAAAATTTTAAATAAACAGTTGACATGTAAAAAAAAATAATCGAAGTTTATTGGGGGGAAAGTTGATTACCGTATTTCCCGGTATATAAGGCGCACGACAGAAGTATCATAATTTTAAAATCAGTACTCATATTCAAGGAAATAATTACTCTCTTCGCTATAGCGTAACCCAACCCACCCTTGATCCCAGACCTTGAGCATAAAAGGGCCCGCAGAGTGATTTTCCAACATGTTTTGTAGGATAAACCGGACGCCTTTTATGCCGGAAAATACGGTACATGAATAAACTCTGAAGTTGGAATAGAAAATAAAATCCAAATAAATTTCTCAGTATTATGATGGAAGAAGAGGTCTCGTGCATCAGCATTTTAAAAGAAGCGGGTTCAAGCGAGAGTAAGCAACAGCACTCAACATGGACCAATTTGAAAATTAAGTGGAATACACAGTCGTGCCACTCCATTCATGTTTACTAGATTAGTTTTTTGCTGTTTTCCCATGATCTCTAACCATTTTTCCATGTTCGATATTAATAAGAGTACCCTACACAATTGTATTTTTATTACAAAACTACGCAGTATTTTCAAAATTCCTTGGCATTATTCTTTAACGACATTATTCATTCATTGTTTTATTTCCTTGTATTGTCCCATAATTGGCAGACGTCGTAACGGAGTGATTTAGATTCGTCTGACCGATTGGTAAGCTGTTACTGTATACCCTCTTTGGTGATTGCCTGTCTCCACCAAATTACAGTTAACGCTACGAGACGAGATTCTATGAAAGGATGGAAAATATCGATTAGAGTAAGTTAGCAAGCAAGCGAAAAACCAAAGTCTGTGACAGAATATATACGAAATATGGAGAAATGGCTGGCTTCGTCTTGCAATTTTAGTGGTCGATACTTTGAACAGAATCTAACAAAAAATATATTATGTGACTTTGACAGTGGCACACCACACAGCTTGTGTCAGCTATGTAGCTTTGTCAGATGTCCACCTTACAGTTTAAGAGCTTGAAGCCGCTACACACCATTCGAATTCTGGGGTGGTTCAGTTGTGCCTAATATATCTATACAACATGGGTCAGGGGCATCTCCCTCACATATACAGCATGGTCAGTGGCATCTGCCACACACATACAGCGTGGGTCCCCTGCACGTCACACAGCCAGAGAATGGAGAAGTAAAAATTATAAGAGGCAAAGAATATGGAAGAAAAAGAGGAAGTGAGAAGCGGAAAAAGGGAATGAATAGAGTTACGGAAGAGTAAAGAGTACAACAAATTACAATATAATCGTGGGGAATGATGTAAAGGAACAGATGAGATAATAGACAAGATAACGTGCATGGGAGAGAGAGAATTAGATATAAATTTTAAAATGATGTTTTTTTTTAAATAATTTTGAAGTACAAATTATATGGGAACATGAGGTGCAAACATTGTCATGGAGAAGATTGAGAGGAAGGTGATTTGTGACCCGGAATGTTGGGGAAAATGAAAGGAAAAAAAATTTGAGTAAGAAGAAGCGGCAAAGAAGGGGACAATGATGATTGTTGAAGATTTGGTGATGAGGAAGAATGTGAAGATTTATTGTTGATGATGAGGTTGGGGTGGAGAAAATGTGAATGGCTGTAATGAGATGGGAGAGAAGATGAGTGAGAATAAAGTAGGAGCAGAAAATTAATGTGGCAGCTCCTTGCATCTATACAAAACAAAAAATCATCAACGTCTTCGCATCTGTCACTCTTCGAACAGTGATATCCTGGGACTGGATGTAAATTTGACTAATTGAGTAAACTTATTTAACAAAAAATGTAATGAGGTCTTCAGCGACTGAACTTGTGAACCTCTCCCTTGCTATTTTCTCGTGATATTTCTTCGTATTTTGTCGTTTCCAAGTTTCTCGCGAGTCTCTGAAGCGTTAGAGATACGATCAGGGACACAAATTTGGCTACTTTCTCCAAATGACTTGAATTTTATGCATATTAAATAGGGAAACTGTTGCGACCACTGAGAAGCATTACTAGTGTACAGTTTGCCCCTCAACCTTGTACACGGTCAAGTAAACTATACTAGTAATCATCACCAAATTTGTTTAATGCAATCAGATTTTTTCTTGCAACATTCTGAACCATTTGAGCATACACGAATTAACTCAGCACACACCAACAGACATTTACACAGAAAAAAAATTCCTCTTTTTAAAGAATGAAAACTATAGCAAATGTGGCTATAGACAACAATTTTGGTAGGTAATCTTGACGTGTATGTACGCAGAGCAGCAGCGCATGTACACAGGGAGGGGTGTACAGGAGTTTGAACAAATTAATATGAACACTTCGTTCTTTAATATTTTTTAGTTTTAATATGGAGTTGGTTCTTCATTTGCAACTAAAATAGCACCAGTCCATCGAATAATTGATTTATTCATAT
>NW_026470680.1:0-12364 GCF_026875155.1 Cherax quadricarinatus | reverse complement strand
AACGCCACGTTCTGGCCCTAATGGATCATTTGCTCAAGTCAGGCAGCAGGAAAGTGACATCACAGTGTTATAACAAGACATTGCGTTTCTTATGGTTCATTCGCTTAAGTCTCGGGGTAAAAAAAAAAAGGCTATAAAAACAGTGTTGTAACTGCAAAATTTTGGCTGGGATGGATTATAGTCGAAGGCTGGCAGCAAGTGTGATATATTCCCGTTATAAAGTGACTTTTTTTTGGCCTAATTAATCTTTTCACCGAAGTCCAAGGGCAAGAAAGCTGCCATGCCCGATGGTATGACGGGGAGGCTTGACTTAATGAATCTTCCTTCACCAAAGTCTCGGTGCAATACAAAGATAAGTCTGGTGTTATCCAGTTACTTCTGCCCTTAGTAGTTCAATCAGTGAAGCCTTAGTGCACCAACATGGTACACTTGGTATATTATCACCTTGTAATTCTCACCATCGTGTGTCTGTTGGTCTCGGGGGTAGACAACAGCATGTCTTCAATGTAACAAGAGTGAATTATAATACCATAGTAAGGCACTTCTTGCGTCATTGCACAACTATCAAGTGTCAAGAGGGAATTAAGTAACGTATCAAAAAGTAATTTAAGGCTGGATAATTTTATCGTAACCACATTTAGGCAGTTCGTCTTCGCAACAAGCGTATTTTTTTTTTTTTTATATTTTATTTAAAACAGTGCGATACAAATGACAGAAATATATTAAAAAGATACACGACAAAAGATTACTGCACTAGAATCGCACTTAACCCGAGACCTAATAACGACACCATACAGTACAGTGGTAATACACACTCACACACACCACACCGTTATTTTACATTGGTATTATTACACTCACACACAACACACCGTATATTACAGTGATAATACACTCACACAACACTATACATTACAGTGGTATTGCTTTATTTGTTAAAGAACATCTCTAACAAGGTTACATATTACCAAACATCAAACACTGGAAATTATGAAGATTGTACAATAAAACAGAGATAAAAACAAAACAAACACGCACAATGACACACACCAAGCACACACATTACACTACATGAGACTACATCAGGCACATACTAGGTGAGGTTTCTGCCTGTCAACACACGTATGCAAGACTAATTCTAAGATCTTAGGTGCTTAACAGAGCACCACGATACTAAAAAACATTAATATTGGCGATTATCACGAGATCTTAACATACATAGGTATTTACTATTCAAAGAAGGAAACGGGATAATACTAAAAGTCACAATAAAAAACATCAATATAACAAAACAAAACTACGATATGATATTTTACATCTCAGCAAAACAAAGAAAAATAATGCAAACTAGTTACATGTAATATAATATTACTGAAAAGCACACTGTAACACAGCATAAAATATAAAAAATAAAAATCAATTGCTATACGCTAGGAAACACTTTTTAACCACTTACAATTGAATCAAAAACAGTAAAGACTCCTATGCACATATTTGAGTCTCATAGAAAATTTTCATCATTAAAGTCCTTGAAATGATTTAATCATGATAAAAATATGCAATCGTAGTGCTACAACCTTCCTCAATGATAATTGTGTAGTTCTTGAAAACCTCGGGTAATAACCCTACTGCCTCTAGATATCAAAACTCATTTATACATCCATATAAACAGCTCTCCATGCTCACACCCAAGTCTAGGAAAATAGCCCGTCGTATCCCTTTACCCATTTTGCAAATCCCATAAATCCCTTAATGTGAAATTTCGATAACCCTCACTAAAATCTCTCTCCCATCTCCCTCCATACACCCCTTTATTTCTACACTGTGTCCTATAAAAAGTTGCTGCCAATGCATTAATTCTTGCACGCACGTCCGCCTCCCTCATACCCACATCATGTATATATAATCCGTAATCATAACCCAATCGCATTCTCAACCCTTTTATTCACCCCAGTTATATCTAAACTTAAAACCCTCAAAACCTGCAAACCCCCTCCCCCCACTAACCTTAAAACCTTACCCATCCAAACCCTTATAAGTTCAATACAATCGCAAAAATACACCGTATGATAAATAGTCGCCAATCCTCCACAATCCCTGCATTCCCATCCTCTCGTATTCTTCTTATAGAATAAAACCATTCCTGACGGCAAGATTCCATGTAAAAATCTATACATAACTTCTCTTACTTTAGGTTTTAAACGCAATTTATTTAAACGCCCCCAAATATTATGCCAATCATACATCGGATAAACTCCTTCTACCGCCGCTACCAGAGCCTTACCATCTGCCCTATCAAGATTTCTCAATTTAATTTGGTGAGTGATCCCTCACGGTTTATGATGACCCGTAACATTGCCTCACCTATCATGAACTCCCGACCCCCCCACCACCGTCGCATATCCTGATGTATCCTATGAAGACCGTCTTCTTTCGCCCCTCCCTCCCGCTTATAACTATGTTTAAATACATACTTATTATCCTCTTTTCGACATCTATAAGACCAGCCCTCCACGGCCAACCGGAGTGTGACAACCGCTCTACTTAACCATTCGCTCCTGTTCCCCAAATGAATCTAAAAACACTTTTTTGTAACCTTTTTAATTCACAACGAAGTATCGGAAATATTACCGTAACATGCCATAGTTTACTATATAATAGCACATTCGTTGTTATCACCCTTTGTTGCAAACTTAAATTAGAGCTCTCAACCCACTAAGACGCTTCAGAACACTATCAACGATACGCACGGAATTTATTTGTTGTGCTGACTTGATATCATTTACATAAACGATCCCACATATCTTTATTTGGTCCACCCTTTCCCACCTTTCCAGCTACCATTCCTTCCTCACGCGACCCTTTTCCAAGATTCATATACTTTGTTTTCCTCATGTTGATCGTCATGCCAGTAGCCTTTTCAAAAACTTTCACTACTTTTTCTACCGAATCAAATCCATGTTTTCTCTCACCAAAATCGTCGTGTCGTCGACATATCCAACAATGCCCGCTCCCCCACCCCTTACATTACTCATCCCATTTGCTTCCAATAAAACCCTTATCCCTCTATAAAAGGGGTCTGAAAACAAGCAAAAAAATTTGTGAAAGGGGACAACCTTGACGCAAACCCCTTCCCATCTGAATCCGATCTCCCAACCTCCCATTCACCTGCACACGCAAAGATGCCTCTTGATACATTAATTTGGCCCATGATATAATTTCCGTCCCCAAACCCCTGCCATCTCATTATCTTCCATAACGTCTCCCGTTCCACACTATCATATGCCGCCTCCCAATCTATAGCCAATACCCCCCCATCTCCCAATCTTACTCTTTCTTCAATAAAACTTCTAATCATACCGTGACCTTCATACATAACCTGCCCGGCACCCCATATTGTCCCTCGTCAATCACTTTGCCCAGGACTTTTTTATTCTGTTGGCCAAGATCCTTCCAAAAATTTTATAGTCCCCACATAATAACGAGATTGCACGATAATCTTTAACCGTTAATGGCTCGCCTTTAGGAACTAGGACGACCACAGCCAACCTTTGTTGTTCCCCTAAAACCCCATCCCGCTTCATGATATTGAATAAACGTACCAAAAACCCCTTTAAAACGTTCCAATTTTGAATATAAAAGTCGCTGGGCAACCCATCTATTCCTGGCGCTTACCCAATTGCGCCCCAGATAAAGCCTCCCAAGTCTCACACTCCGTTATCGGCCCTCCCAACATCAAACGATCATGCTCCTCCAGCTCACAACGCACAAACCTACCGATTGACTGCATGCAATTTCACTTATTCCAACACTTTGCGTTTTCAATTTAACCCAAGCATCAATATACCCACTCATACCTCCGTCGTCGTCAACACCTGATTCACTCTATACCCCTGCATACCTACCTGGACATTCAACCCCATTAACTCATTGCTTTGCGACGTCTGTGTTGATTCCTCAACACACAACGCCGACGGCCGATCTCCCCACAAAACCTCTTCGATTCCACCCTTAAGCCTTTCCCCATCAAACCTTTCGTTTTGTAAATTTCGTAGTTGCTCCTTAATTTGTTCAATTTCTGTAACAGGATAATTAGCATTCGCTTGTACATAGCAGTCGCGCAACTGCCCCTCTAAATACGTTGGAAACCATACTGTAAACTGATTATATCTCACTCCCTGACTAATATAAAATCCTTAATTCGCTTTTTGGCTATCATTTCCCACCAATTAACCAAAGCCACATCTCCAGGTGCTTCAACCACAAGGCGTTCCCACATATGCCCAAAAGACAAACGACTTTCCTCTCTCTTCAATAACTTTACATTTAATTTCCAAAATGACGGACCCCTTCTAGCACACCCTCAATATCTACATCCATTACAACTCCTCTATGATCCGAAAAAACCACATTTATCACACTCACTCTCCGCACTGTAACCGCACTAGACACGTACATTCTATCTAATCTCGCCGCATAATCTCTTCTAATGAAAGTATGCTCCACATTGCCACCCCCCCCCACACACATCCATTAAACCCACACTCGTCAATAAATCTCCCAGGAACCCCAAGCAACAACCCGCTCCTCGAGGCTCCACATCTTTTCGTCGTATTACACAATTCCAGTCTCCCCCTATTATCGCTACATTTGGTAAACTACGTAGATGATATACTAATACATCTTGTACAAAATGAGTTTTAAGTCGTGCATCTCCCTCGGCCGGCCCATATACACCTACAAAACTTATATGTACTCTACCCCATAAACCATCCACCCTAATCACTCTCCCTCCCCCCTTTCACTATGGCGTACTACAAACGGGCTATTTTCCTTTACCAGAATGGCGAGCGCCTCCTTTTAACCTCGTCGCATATTCCATATACACATCGTAAACCATCTAATTCCAACTCAATATCCAATTCTGTAATTTGTGTTCTTGGATAAATACCACATCCACATCTAGACGCACCAAAAATTCATTAAACCACTTTCGCTTCCGCTCAGATCTCAAACCGTTAATATTTATTGTCAAAACCTTAAAGTCAATTAATGGGATTTTCCTTTGGTTCTAGGTATAGACTTTTCACTTATACATTTTACACCTCTATCCCTCTCCCCTTTTTTGGGAATCACCTTGATAAACTCTTTGTTTCGTGGATTCACTGTTCCCTTTCCTCTGTACATCCGCCCAAGACTTTTTCCCTGGCCTTTGGCAGGAGTGAGCACGCGTCTGAGTCTGGTGGGGTCGCAGTTCGCTTTCGCGTCCTACCCTCCACCTGCATTGGGATTTCTTTAGTACTATCATTGATGCACCTCCACTTCTGCTATATTTACCATCATGCCATGCGACACCCCAGACTCAATGCTTTCATCCGTCGCCTCACCATGATGCTCAACCGATCCCAAATTTGCACCTGGTTCCTCCACACGGTTGACGATCGACTCGTCTAACAATACATCCAGTGCCTTCACTAAAGACGCCGCTACATCCTCGTTCCCCCATAGTGGGCAGAGTCTCTTCAAATACTTTATTTATATCCAGTGATGGTGATTCTTCTCGCTGTTTTGCATCCTCCAAAGCCTTCTCCTGCGCTTTTTCTACCTCTTCACTCCAAGATGTCCGTTTGTCGAGACGGGTGAGCATAAGACTGTTCTCGTCCCTCCACTTCCTCGACTTCTTCCGGTTGTTGCTGTTGCGATATTTGGAGATTCCTACGACGCTTATCACACTGTGCCGCTATGTTGTCATACGATCCACACAGCCGACACGTACGACGTTGCCCCGCATATGTTACATATACCTGAGTTCGAATGCTTGCAACATAATATAGGACGGTATGGGATGGCGTAAGGTCATTTTGACTGAATATGTTCCCCTCCAAACTTCCAGCATAAGGTCCAGCGGCCCACCGACCTGCAGAGGCCATATGAACCGTACCATAATTACGTAGTTCATCTTTTATAACAAATTCATTCGCCTCAAAAGGCACATTCCTTATTTTAACCCATGTGTAGTGTCGTGATACATCATGTCGACGTACTGATACAGCTGAATTTGAGGCTATAATGGTTCTCTTGATACGTATCCACCACCGCTTCATAAACATTTGCGACGTCATTTTACGAAGAATCCGAGTCGTCCGCATTAAGTGCTACGCCACATATCTCTTCTTTGCGCTACCGTAGGTAATCTCGGTTATGCGGTAGTAACAAGTCCATCGTGGCTCCAGTGACAGCCCCAGGGTTCACTCAAACGCAAACAGTGTTGACTGCGTCTGTAGGCTCTGCAGCGCCACATGTGGTATTGAGCAGCGCAAGTCCTCAACTTGCTCAATGGTTGTGACTGGAACTGAGGTAGCTCGCTGATCAGCAGAGGGGCTCCTTGCAGCGCCACAACCTCCACTCGACCGTTGGTCAGCAGCGTAACAAGCGTATTGTTACAAAAGAATTAGGCAACGATAGCAGTATTCCCCGTTAGTCAGACGTTACCATCAGCCTACATAATTTGGATTATTAATGGTTATCTATATTGATTAAACACAGGATCTTTAAGTTAGGTAACCTACCTCAATATATTTCAGATATAATTCTGTTGTACGGTTAGAGTTTTAGAAATTAACTGTGGTAAATGCGTTAGTAAACAAAGCTGTATTTTTGAGGCGCTACTTTTAAGTGTCTCGACCAGGATATTAAGAGTGGACACACTCGCGCTTACGGTGTGGTAACTAGCCATGTTCCAGGGCATGATACAAAACTTGGGCTTCTTACCACCTCTGCTTCCGCATTTGTGAAAGAGTGAGAGACCCAGCAAGAGATATACGCTATCCTAAAGTAGTATCATAAGGCTCAGTTGCTTTCAATCACAGGACGGAACACTCAGACTTTAACAGCCCACTCAGTTCATCCCGGGTTAGATAATGGACATAAGTAAAAATACGTTAAGGTGGAGGCAACACATGTCGATTAAGGTAGTTGGGAATCCTACCGAGGCTCTGGAGAAGTTAGTGGTCTTAGAGTCCCCACTTGACTGGTCTCTTCATTGGGGCGTCTTGGGAGTCGCAGTGGCGTAGAATTTTCTTTTGATTAAGACGCGAAAATTGAATAAATGAATATTTTACACAAAGCCAGTGAGAGTCTTCGCCTCCCTCACTACGTGTTTGGACGGTGTCAGGGATAGAAGAGAGGAAGGGCGGGGATTGTATTTTGATGGAGTTTCAAGGTTTTCCTACGCCTGCAGGTCCAGCTCTGGCCCAGGCCTGTCTGAGTGCTTGCCTCGTTAACCAGGTTACTAGTTGGCGGTCAGCTGGCCACATATCCAACCCACAGCCTGGTTGATCCGTTCATTTGGTGAAAAATTGTCGAGTTTCTTCTTAAGACTGCCACACTTTTCCAACAGTGTTGTCTTCTGATATCTTCTTGTAAGATGTTAAAAAAAAAGTTCTCTTACTGTGCCACAGCGTCCCTACCTTTTCACTGGGTTTATTCTGCTCCGCTTTCCCATATCTCTCACTCCAGTACTCCAATAGTTGTTTTACAGTAGATTTCGGACTGAGCCTCAAGAACCCTCCATATAAGAGAGTATATATTTAGGCTTAAGGTGTCCTAGTTATTTACTGCTTAATTGGGCTCTATGTGGGTTCGTAAGAAACGATTCTTTAAATCTGTTCCAACTCTGATTATCTCTCCTACCTGAAAGTACTGTAACACTGAAACAATACTCCAAACGAGAGCACTAGGACCTGCATTTTAAATATTTGGGTTTTTTTTTCCCACTGGAATTATTTCCTTGCTTTGAAAGTTCTTGTCATCCAACAGTCATGTTCCCTGGCGGCTGTGGACATTTGCCTTATTGTATTCTTTGAATGAAAGGTCAGACTAAGTTTATTCTCCCAGGTAATGTGTTCCTTCATTTCATTTGACTGATCTTGAGTTTTTCGCCTTCTTTGCGATATCTGTGTAGTTGGAATTCGTCATCCAATGAAAGTCATGTTATTCTCCCCTGGACCAAATCACTTTGTTGCTTCTTAGTTATACCTCAAACACTTTATTTATCAGTTGTATTTACAGAGAGTTTATTAATGATTCTGTGCATGTGGGTTCGATAAAACTGGATGGGTAAAAACACTCACGTAGGCTGAGTTCGTACGTATAATTATAACGGAACGTAGGGGAGCACCTCAGGCCGACCTGCTCTCTCTGCTCTCTATCCTCGACTGACCCACCAGTGCCTAGCGTGTGACGAATCCCTTTGCCTTGCTACGCTTAATTCTCCCCTCTGTGTGCTCATGGTCAGCCCAGGAATGTGAGAGATCTCGCGGTCTCGACGCGTGAGTGATGACTCTTAGTTGCGGAGAGACGGCTGGCCTAGTGAAGTCACTCTACTGCAGTGATGGGTGTGCCCATGGTTACTGGAACTGGTACTACTGAGATCTGGCAGATGGTAAGATGAAATACTGTTTTCCTTGTGATTATTTCCAAGTGACTTTCCAAAAACTGGGTTTAAACATTCTTGATTCTGATAACTACCACACTGAAACTTATGAGAGGCTTCAAATGTAAATCGATGTGACATTTTAAGATATTGGTGCTCCGAGAATAACAAAGAACATTTCCTTCGGTGCCAGATCTACCAGGCTGTGATGGAATACTGTGGGGCAGTGGACCACCAGCTGCAACAACTCTGGGTTGACAGCAAACACCACACGAGCCTGGCCATGGACGGGGGGCTTCCAGGAGTGAGTAGATAAACTCTCGGATCTTATTAAAGGTAAAGTGGACTTCAAAGCTTCATGTTTATTAGTGGAAGGTCTGAGTTAGCTTTGCGCTGTGTGTAAGTCTTTTATTTGCCGTTTTTATTAAAGAAATAGTTAATTTCCAGGTGATTATACTTTGAATGGCCCTTCTGATTCGGTTCAAATCTGCCAATGCAAAATATTTAACCAGATAGTACAAACTTATGCAGCACTTGCAGGCTTTTGCGTATTGACCATTTTGTCAAATAGAATTCATTTAAAAGTTTCTGAGCGACTGGGAAGCTCCGCTCCCTAAGTCTGAAATTTAACAGTATTCACAGCTGATCAGCTCATTGGTTTTGGGAGACAGAAGCCAGGGCTATTGATTGGTTACTTGAGGATGACGATGAGTTTCCACTATTGGGTTCGAGGCAATTTCAACAATTTCATGTGTGTAGGTTGGGCTCAGGAATCTTTCCAGATGTGGGGCGCTCTCTACGGTGCATCCTTGAAACGCGCACGCTCTCTCTCGCATTAAGACTCATGGTTAGTATCGCGCACATATCACTAGTGGGAGATGACAGCCACTGCCTCAAAATAAAGTATTAACAAACAAATAAGGGTCAGGTGAGATGTGGGGAGATGCAGGAAGAACGAGTTTAATGAGTTATTGACTGGGATGCATCTTAGTCCAGGTTCAGGTAATGATACCTCTGCGCGGGCGCGTGGCGTGATGTAGTGTGGGAGCGCGCACACACACACACACAACACACACATAAACTTAATTTGGAGATCATACGAAGGATTTACGGGCCCACTTCCTTAATCTATCCCTCTCTCCCATTTTTTCACTCTCCCTCGTTACTCAAATTCCCTCATTCCTCTATTATTTTCTTTACCTTCTCATTTTCTTTCACGACTTCCTAGATACTCCCCTATACCATTAACTCCCATCCTCTTCTCTTGCTAAAGAGAAATGGAATACGTACCAATTATTGACAACAAATAATAGTTCCTAAGACAAAACATTTATTTGTTGTTGGATTTGTCGGGAATATAGCCTCCCATAGCCCGGCTCTCAAACCAGGCCTCTTGAATGACGCTCGTAACTCAGAGAGGGGTTTAGAGGATGTGAATGTATTTAGATACTTGGAGAAGTGGATGTGACAGCCAGAGATGGGTTTGTGAGAACTGAGGCGGACGAACAGACAATCGATGAGGAAAAGAAAGTAGCAAGCGTTGAGGGATTCTGTGGGAAAAAATAAAACAAAAATTATGTCATTGGACAAAAAAGAAAAGTATTCAAAATATAGTGGAGTAGAGACTTGCACAGATGTGTCTACCTGGTGTTGAAACAATGGTCTGAAGAGTGCTACAGCGAGGGAGGGTTGGTTTTGTCGTGGATATGTTGCCTGAGATCAGTTGCGCGTGTGAAATATATTACGCAGAAGAGAAAAAAGGCATAAGAATTAGGACCTGTTGTGGCGTGACATGAAAGCTATAGTTCAGAGAATAGACAAGGTGTTCTTGATTATAGTTTTTGATCATGTGAACTGTTGAAGTAAGGACAGTTTGTTGGTCTGCAAATCTGTGGTGGATGAATGTAGTGTAGACTTCAAGAAACGTCCTTGAAGGGTGGTTTGAGAGGGAGGAAGGAGGAGAGAGAAGATCCAGAGCCGGCCGGTGGGCGACAGTTATATCTGAGGAGTGCTGGCAGGTGCGCGGTCCTTGGGGATTATTAACGTGCTCTTGGAATGTTGCATGGGAATTATGAAGGGATTCACCTCTATCCCTCCTTCCCTATCCACATACTCTACCCGTCATCTCTAGTCCCCTTTCTGCCCTGGAAACATCTCTCCTCCCTCTCTGTTTACACCATTTATCTTTCCCTAACTCCATGCCCTTTCCTAGGCGTCCGGTCCACAACTTGCACTGCTAGTAGGCAGAGGTGACAAAACACTATTCAGCACTGTCCGGAAGGCCATTCATGTGGTGATTAGGATCATTTCAACTTCCGACCTGATCCCAGAAAGTCTCATAGGGAAAATGGGGAAGGACGGCGCCTAAGGTGTTTATCCCTTGAGTCTATGAAGGGTGAATGAGGGGGAAAGGGGCAGGCCAAAGTGCTGATTCAAGTTATGAGGGAGGGGGGGGTGAAGAGTGGAGACGCATGAGCTGAATATTTTCTATTGTTAAAGAAAACTGGGTAAAGCAGCAACGTGCTGCTTTCCTCACACTATTGTTACATAGTCTACTTACTCGTGTCTATCAGTAGTAGATTCTGAGGGTCATCGCCCACGCAGCCCGGTCCCAGACAAAGCCACCAGCTTAAAACACTTATCAGACAGGCTTCTGGTGCTAGCAGCACGTAGTCAGACGTAGATACCACGACCTAGCTGATCAAGAAATAATTCGAGAAACTTATTAAGTTCCTCTTGAAAACTAGCAATTTTCCTTGTATATGAAGGGAGGGTGTTGAAGAGTCTTGGTCCCTTTACAATTACTGGGGTGTCTTTTAGTGTGCTCATTACATCCCTGCTTTTCACGGGGATATTTTGCACCATCTGTTATTTCGGAGTGCAGATGTGAGATTCAAAGCCTTTAGAATTTTACAAGTATAAATTATGATGTGCTATATCTTTCTCATCTACGTTCCAGAAAGAACAACTTAAGGAACTTTCGTTATTCCCACTAATTTAGATGCTTCTGTACAATGTACAATGTCCAGTTCTAGGATGTCGCCTGCCTTAAAAGGGGTTGTTAGTGTACAACAACATTCCACTCTAAAGAGAAGAAGTGGCTTATAGGAGTAACAAAATTAACTCAAGGATGGGGAATTCCAGCAATAATATACGAGAAGGTATGCTTAGCAAATTTAACTTCAATAATCATATAATTGACTGGGACAAAATTAACAATCAAATATATCCTGGTAAACAGTCATATGCACCTTAAATTCTCACCAGTGCCTGGAAAAGCTGAACACAGAAACATACAAGATCTGTATTAAATATGTACCACAGAGGAAACCTAGAAGAAAACCAGATATAGGAAGAGAGCATAAAAGACTTACAGAAGAAAAAGGGCTACCGAATTGCTTAACAACGTAAATATGTCACAACGAAGGAAAATAATCTTAGCGAGAGATAACAGATTAGAACAAAAGCTTAAGCTGTCGGTACCAGAGAAAATAACAAAAGGAACAAAAAGCCATCTAGGATATTGCAAGAAACCCAAAATATTAGTATACATATGCAAAATCCAAGAATTGGACCATTAAACAACAGGAGGTTCATATACGGACGATGAACATGAACGAAATTTTTAAAGACCAATATGAGTAAATGTTCGGCAAACCACTATATCAAAGCTCGGTGGGGGAGAATTTAGATTTTATTTTTTCATTCCATCTGAATGCATGGCAGACCAACTAACATTAGTAATAATCCCACGGAATTCGGAAAAGAAATAGGAAATATACCGCCTCTCTCAGCACCTGGACCAGATCAACATAATTCCTTATTTATAAAAAAAAATAGAAAGTACCACTAGTACGTACTTTCAGTATTCTTAGGAGTGGTTTAGATTTAGCTGAAATACTAGAGGCTCTAGTAGACATAGCTCCTTTT
>NW_026470679.1:0-11602 GCF_026875155.1 Cherax quadricarinatus | reverse complement strand
AGGGTCTGCTGTGGCCTCACTGACTACCTCAGAGGTGATTGGCCCAGGTCAGGTGTGGCTACCCCAGAGGTGATGGGCTGAGGGTCATCTGGGTTATCGTTGACATTTTCACTAATTCCTTGAATATTACTGGCCCCATTGGTGTCAGATCCACTAAACTCATGATCTGTATCACTTTCCTCGAATAGTAGTGTTTATACAACATGGCGTGAGTGAATCACGGGGATGTTCCGTGATGATTGAGACACTTATGCAGCATATGGAAATCTTTATTCAGGAAACGTTTCGCCACACAGTGGCTTCATCAGTCCAATACAAAGAGGAAGGCGTAAGGAGAGGAGGAGAATGAGGTAATCAGTCCCTCAACCTGGAGTCGATGTGTTCAGTCCATCAATCTCCTTACGCCTTCCTCTTTGTATTGGACTGATGAAGCCACTGTGTGGCGAAACGTTTCCTGAATAAAGATTTCCATATGCTGCATAAGTGTCTCAATCTTCAACTTGTCGGTTTTTCAAACCATTCATCACACATGTTCCGTGATGTTGACCCAGGATGGAGCTGAATGTAACTGGTCCTATCATATGGTACCCAGGCATCCCAGATTTTTTGTATACTCTACACACTGAGTGCACACACCCATTCTCTCATGTCTAGGCGACTCAGGCCTATCGCGGCAATTTTGAAGGAATGAAAAATAAAACGTATATGTACGTTTTGGGGCGCTAGGCGAGAGAACGTATATATACGTTTGGACCATTTAAGAGTTAATATAGGGCGAGAGGAGAAAGGTATTTATTTGTAGAAGTTTTGTGGGAGGTATGGCATCCTGCCTGGCCACTTCCACCAGCTATGACATTAAGGGAAGGGTGAGCCTTTTTCCAGTTTCAGGAAATTAAAATTGAAAAATTTTGGAAAAAAAATTTTCTTACTGAAAAATAGTACAAACTTCTGGCAACATTTTGATATACAGTAATCTGCTTGTTTCTATCATATTTCTAAGTATGTTTTTCATTAAATGTATTTTTTTTTTGTTGCTGCTGTCAGCAAAAATACATTTTTTTTTTTTTTTTTTTTTCAAAAAATTACGATTTTTATGATTTTCATTGTAATTACTCTACATGCCATCTTCTGTGCTGGCTAGTGTGTGGAGCATGGTGAGTGTCTGCCTTAGTAGCCATCAGGCTGTCAAGTAAGGAGGGGTGCAACAATCTCAGATTTGGCAGGTGGTAACCATAGTTTCACACCAAACAAAATCAATAATAAATCAGAAATAAGTTATTGACACTATAATCCATCTCCTTCTATAAATATTAATAGGATTGTCATGATTTTTGCAGACATTGTTGAGGACTGATGGTTCTACAAACAACCACAGTGGATTTGTGATACTGTTTACAGCTTTGTTTTTATTTTTTTGTACACAAAAAAAAACAAAAACAAAATTACTAACTTCAAAATTTTTTTTATGGAATCTACTGACATTATCGCTAAACTGCTTTGGATCATTATTAAGCTAGCCTTTATGTTTCATCTGATGACTACTAGAGCATTGTACATCTTCCCAATTTAGTAGAAACTGGAAAGCCCTAGGACCCATAAAATTGTGCAAAAATAATTTTTTTCTCTCTAACTTGAAGGCTAACAGTCAAAACAAACACAGCCTATATGTGTTTTTAAGCTGCTTAATCCACTGTCCCAATCCCATTGAAATTTTATAAAAAAAAAAAATGGGTGATTCTGCTCGCCCCTCCCTTAAGCACCCTAGAGCGATAAAATGCATATCTAGTACACATTAATTATCTTAAAATAAGTGTAGTCTTAATGTAGGGTGAGAAGTGAGTTTTATTTGTAGGAAGTCGGGTTAGGAAGTATGGGTACCCAGGAAGGGTAGCCCTCCCCACCCCACCCACACGTAATGTAAACAAACCAGGCGAACACGTCTGGTTTTCCTAGCTTTACACTGTGTACAAGTTGTCTCCACATTCATACAGTAGAATAAATAAATCAAAACACTCCCATTCTTGTATAACACCATTTTTAAAAGAAGTGACGCCCTGAGTGAAGGCATATGAAAGGATTAATTTTCTAGCTACCCCCAGTAATATTAGTGTACACATTTTCCTGATGTTTGACTACAGTTGCCTGGCTACCACAAGTCCTACAAGTCGCCTGGGTACCACATCTCTCTCTCCCCTACCCCCACCCAAACCAGCCATATCCCACCAAGGCAGGGTGGCCCAAAAAGAAAAATGAAAGTTTCTCTTTTTAAATTTAGTAATTTATACAAAAGGAGTTACTAGGCCCTTGCTTCCAGCCTTGCTGATGATACTTCTCCACCTTCTCGTTCTTCTCAGAAAAGATAAAACACGCCCGCACTCCCTTTCTACCTGGGTTTTTCAAATGCACAATGGACTAAATTCTTTAAAACCCAAACTTCCTTTTGCCAAAACTTTCCAACCAAGTATGGCAAGGCACCCTAGCCATTTTGGTAAAGATTTTTCTTTTCAGCTTTTTAAGGCAGTACATACACACACTGTACAAATGCTACCCAACTTGATTTTTTCTCTTCTTTCCCATACAACTGTTCCTTCACTATAAAAAACATCATTCCCTCAATTCTTGTAGGGTACCTCTTTCGCCCCATACCAAAATTTTTCAACAAAATTTTCCAGACATGTGGCAAGACCTCTTGAACGGCGGGAACTCCAAATTCCCCAATCCTAAAGGTGACACTTATTTTTCTTCCTGCTGCGGGGGGAGACATACCCTAGCAATGTGGCTCTTTTAAATTTTTTGACAGATGTGAGCTCCCATCCTGGGTTTAGTAGCGGACTTTTTTACAATTTGAAAGGTGATCCCACACCAAAACATGAAAAATTGCTGGCGATTTGGCCACCAGCGAAATTTTTGTAGACATAGCGAATGCCCAGCTGTGGTGCCGAACCATTCAAATACTCTTGCAATCGACCTCCCCTTCCTTTGTCAGGGGCTCACCCTTCATACCTCGCCGTTGCCAAGTCATTTAAATGAGCGGAAATCCTTTACCTAAAAGAGGCAAAAGGGTCTCCCTTAGCCAGGGCAATTTCTCATCTCCCCCCAAGGGAGAGTACCCCCTTTTCTTTTATTCCCATTTTTCAAAATGTCCCCCCATTTCTGGGGCCCCCTCTTCTGCAGCCTCCTCTGTGGTTACGTCCCCATATCCCCTGTATCAAATTCTTTTTGCTGCCGGGGCTCAGACATCCCTACTTCAACCCCTCATCTATCTCGCTTCTTCGTGTTCTCCCTCACAACCCCGGTATGAAAAAATCATACACACCTCCCCAAAATCAATCCCTCTACTCTCAGAATCAAAAAAAGCCCTTTAACCCCCCCTTTTCCCTTCTTCCACCCCTCTTTTTTCCTTCCCTGTCTCTGTACCGGTTTTTTCCCCTCCACGGGCTCTGTTAAAGTTAGAGGTACTGTACCTTCCTCCCCTGTTCCCTCCCAAGTTTTTTTCCTCTTCTCCCACCTCCCAGGTTTCTGCCTCTTCTCCCCCCCTTCCATTTTCCCTCCATTCCCTCCACCCTTTGGCCCCCCCTACTTGGTACAGTCCATTAATTCCAATCTTTACTCATCCTCCCCCTCCCATCTCCAATATTGTCTCCCATGTGACTCTTTTAAATTTTCCAAAAATCTTGAACAATCTCTGAATATATGCAAAACCCAAAACCACAATGGCACGACCACCCTCTGTCCTTTTCCTACCTCCTCCATCTCCAACTCCCTTCCCTTTTGCAGCCACCGTTCCTTCGCGCTTGAACGTTTTTTACGCCCCCGCATGTTGACTTTTCAAAAACCCTCTAGCCTAGGGAACCCTTACCTGCAGATTTCAGGGTTTTTTACGTTGCCAATCATGGCCATTTACAGTGGAATATACTCGGCCTCAGGGGTAATCGGGTGCTTCAGATTTACTCCCCAGTTTTCCCCTGTTTTGGGTTTGCACGGAAACCCAAAATTACACTCTGGTTATCATCCCCCCCCAGGGTAAAATTTATTGTATTCTTCAGATCCTTTCCGAGGGACCTTTAATGAAAGTGCCCTTCTTCACTACTATATTCCAACCACAAATTTTTTTGTACTTCGTGCATTACACAGCACCCTATCCACTTTTCATAGGGGGTATACACTTTTCCTTAACTCTCTCCTTCTCGGCATTACTATCCCAGATAAAGCCTTTCTTGTTTTGTCATTACCGATCCGCTTCTGTTCTTTGCGATTTTAATGCCCATCATTCCTCTGTGATTCATGTGGGATTAGTTAGAGGGTTTTTTGCTTTTTCCCCCCCCTCCATGTTTTTAAATACAGGGACTCAACCCATTTTGACCCGGACTCTCACTCCCTTTCAACGAAACTCTCAGTCTGCCTTTTCCCCCCCACGTTAGACTTCACCTGGGCTGTTCCCCAGATTTTTAAGACGCAGTCATTTTCCCAATCATTCTTACTTCCCCCCATGTTTTACCACCTCTTTGATCCCCGCTGGCAAAAATTTATCAGGGAAATTGGAACCTTTACCACAACAACTGTTTTTAGTGAGGGTTCCTTTTTTCGTCCTCCATTGAGAGGTTTACAACTCTTCTCGCCTTCGTTTTAACCAAAGTTTCTCATTCATACCGAAACTCGGGCAGCATTCTCAAAATGTGCTTGGTGGTCTCCTCTTTGCTTGTGCAGTACTTTTGAAAGCGCTCGGGGCAGTACTGGTACAATAAAACCACTGAGAGACTTTTTGTTTTTAAAGCAGAAGCGTGCGATCGCTCGCCGTGTCACCGTGATGCAAACCACTTGCTGGGAGATTGTCTCCACCACACTCTGCTTCCTCTGTGATGCAATCGCAAAAAGTACAAAAACTGGGGGGAAAATATTCTCCCCCGGCCCTGTTCTGCGGGTTCCGGGTGTTGATATAGAAAACCCACAATGTTGCCAAGAAAGGGGCAACCGGGTCCGTATTTCTCACGGGCTCCATCTTGCCCTTTTTTCTTTCCTCAAAGTCTCCAGAGAGTTGCACCCTTGACTTTTTTTCTTTTAAGAAAAACAGTATAATGTGCATTTTACATTCAAGAACGGAGCAACACCCACTTCCCGATAAATCGCAGGGGGGGCCCCCCGACGACATTAAAAATCGAAATGCTACACATTTACTCAGTCCCCCTTGCAGCCCCCATTATGTTTTTTTCAATCTTTTTTGGCACAAGGATTCTCCACACTGGGAAATTGCCATTGTTTCCCCTTTTTCCGCAAACATACAACGGGCATAAGCCTCCCACTATTGCCCATTGCTCTTCCCAGTGCAGTTGCGAAGTGTGGAATGCCTGTAAAAAACTTTATGTGGTATTAGAGACAACCCCAAAACTCTCCCCCTCGCAATATGGCTTTCGTAAGGGCCGTTTACCAAGACCCCTTACTATGCTTGGATACTATGTTCGAAAACCCTTTTTGCAAATAACCACCCATTATTGCCAAATCTTTTGACCTTGAAAGGCTAGACACAACTTGGGGAAATAATTTTTTTTTGGGCCCAACCCCACTCCTTAGCCTTTCAGGCAATCTCCATCCTTCTTTAAGAACTTTTAACTGACAACATTTCCGTGTTGGGGTTAATAATGGCTCCCCCCGGATTTTTAGCCAAGCGAAGGTGTCCCCCAGGCGGGCCCGGTTTACCACATGGGCAAACAGCATTGCCTGGGGCCCCCTCCCAAATTTGGGGGCCCGGGGTTTCCAAAGGGGGTTTCGGGGGGCCATCCAAGACGGCGCACATGTGAATTGCAAGGGGGGGCCCACCTAAAAAGTTCAAGTTTTGGAGAAAAAAAAATTTATTTTTAAAAATTTAATAAAAAACAAAAAAAAATAAGAAAAAAAAAAAATAAAAAAAAACCAACCATAAGGCAACCCCAAACACCCCTTTTTTACATCAGAACGGGGGGTGGTTTTCCCGCAAAGGGTGAGATGGGGTTTCCTCCCCAAATTTTCGTAGAATTACACGTTTATCTGACTTGACGTGACAAATTAACAATGTTGTTGATAGACATTGATGTGTATGGATAAATTTTTTTTTCGCCCAAAATTTAAGGGGAGGTACCTGAAGGTTACTTAAACCAAAAGAGCATGGACCAGAAAAGACGCTTTTTTTGGTAAAAATACTAAAAAGAAAAACCAAAAAACCAAACGACTTCCTTTTGTAGGTTTTAAAAACTTTTGTCCTGCTTTAAGTCTTTATCATTCAATAACAATTTTCAAGATTGATTTCTACATCACTCCATCGCAAATGCATATTTTCAAGTTGCGACGAAGTGAGTGAACACAATTAATTTACTACAAATTTTCCCCAAAACACACAACCACATCAAAAAAATCAGGGGTTGGGTGAAACTAAAATTGCCCTGCATTTTTAAAAATTCTCATTCCTTATCTTGGTGGTGGCCATAATCAGAAAAACAAAGTTTGGGTTTGTTTTAAAAATGGAATATAAACCTTTGTGCATTTGTTTTTGGGACTCAGAAATTTCTTTTTAAAAAGTAAATGGAGATCAAGGGGGATGAATTAGAAAAATATCGTACCCAAATCACAACCAAAATCTAGGGTAAAATTTTCTGTAAACTCCTTTCTGGAACGTTTTAATTTTTTTAGATGCGCGGGGCCAGGGAAAGGAGCTAAAAGGGGGCCTCCCCCCCCCCCAATTACAGAAAAAAAAAATTAATAATTAAAAAATTAATAATAATGATAATGAAAAATTTGTATTTCAGTTTAAAAGACAGTGAACATCCCATTATGGCATCTGGAAACGTGATTTTTGACTTTCTTAGCGAGGGGGTTTCACAAAAAAAAAAGAAAATTCAAAAAAGAACAGAAAAAGAAAGATGTGGGAACGCAGAAAGATCACAGACATGCTCCGAAAACTTTCTGATGTTACCGTACATTTGAATCGAGTACGTCGTCAACGGGAAACCCTCCCTCCTTATTTCTCACCACTCTATTTTTTGTGTCTCCTCCAATGTCTCAGGGACATTTATCCACGGGTTTTTGTTTAAAAGATCCTGCCTCAGCCAAAGTAATCCCGACTCTACGTAATTTTTCATTGCAAAAAACTTCAGTAAAACTCTAAAATTTGACTTTAGAAATCACAAGGATTTATGAGATGGAACTTGAAAATTTCAGAAACTTGAAAAGACGGGATGGAATACTCTGAAAGCTCGGGAAAAAGTGTCTGTTCAGCATGCAAGCTTTTTTCTCCAAAAAAATCCTTCACACGGGGGTTCAATGACTGGAAAATTCCCAAGCGTTCGGGGAAACATAAAAACAGCACCACTCACGGGAGCGCTTTTTAGCCATGTTTTTCGTGCACAAAAAAAAGGGCTTTTTGGTTTCTCTTGGAAAATCAAACTGAAAAGAGCGCCCTTATTGGGAAAAGTTCTAAAAAGGGGGTTTTTTGCGTAAAAAATTTTTTACTTTTAAAGGGATTTTGCTTTCCGTGGAGAAAAGAGGTTTTTGGTTGGGAAAAAAATGAAATTTTCCTGGGATCATAGAACTGTTACACAATTCGATCCATTCTTAAAAAACATTGTCACCCTTGGGAAAGCAGGAAGAGGCACTGTAAACTTACATGTCACACATTGCAAGAATTTATTGAACTGATACTAAGGAGGGCCTCAATAACCATAGCCTGAAAAACTGCAAAAACTTTTCAAAAGTGTAGATTCAACACCAGATATTTTACATCAGATTTAATTGACTTCATTTTTCGCTTTTCACTCCAGTGGTAACCTGTAGAGCGCTTTTTAAAAAAATTTATTTTCCCCTTTCGGCCATGAGGAGAAACAAGATGAATGTAGTACTGGGTATCTGCTTGAACATATCTCTCATTATGGAATCCGTGGCCAAGCTACACCCAATGCAAGTAACACGTCGGGGAAATTTCAAACCCGTATCAACAAATCAACCCACTTTTTGAATAGTGCCCCCCACACATTTTCCCAATCTTGTTGGGGCATGTCTGCGAGGTTGTGTCGCTGCAGTTTCATTTTTTTTGGGCTTTTTAAAACCTTTTAATTTTTTTCGCTTCAACGCACGGTGGGGTATACTCAATCAACCATCATGGAATGTCATCAAATCATTAATCAACAACAAAGGGGTCGTCAGCATGAGCAACACAAACTTTTTAAAGACACTTTTTCTGAAAAAACTTTGCTTGATCCAAATCAGAGGATGAAGACAAACCAACTACAAAAGCGAACAGCCAGTTAGCATCAAAATGGGGAATTTGAATTGGCCTACTCTGTGTGCTTTGGGGCGTATACTGAAAGGTTTTAAAAACCAAACAAAAACACTTCGAAAATTGAAATTTAATGGGTACTTGTGCTAACCCTAGCAGGGTTTTTGGGAATTTTTAAGCTCCTTCGCAATGATAAACTTTTGAAATGTTTGAAAGAAACTAAAAATGCTGGTGAAAGACTATAGTTCCCGGGCGACACAGTGGCAAAGGGAAGGGGAAAAGCAATTTGAAGAGCCAGACAAAGAAATTGGTTTTCACCAAGGCAGAAATGTAAGACAGCTACTACTTCGCATTCTGGATTCACTGATTACAGAATTGGTGAAAAGAAAAAAATCTACCAGAATCCCAAAGACAATTTGGATTTCTGTTTAAAAATACTACATGGGCCCTAGAATTTTAGAGAAACGCATTAAAGTTGCAACAATACCTTTCACAATTTTCAAACACATTTGTTTTTAAAAAATTTTAATTTTTCTGGGTATATGAAACAATTAAAGCTCCCCCGAAAAAAGTGAACCCCAGCTGCTTTGAAACATTTAAGAAAAGCAGGTATCCCCAAAAACCTTCCCTAATGTTGACATAGTTACCGCCTTTACCTAACATTCCCCGCTATAAATGTGAAGGAGAACATTCATTTTCTGTTTTTAAAAGAGTGAAAAAACCGCCCGTTCAACAATGAGCCAAGACAAATTGTGAAAACCCAGCCTTGTTTACCATTGAGCTGATCTAACAAGAAAAAATTTATTTTTTAGAATAAATAGATTTTGCCAAAAGAAATCCAGAAAAAAGTTTATTTTGAAGTGCCTGGAAATAAAAATTTTATCAGAGCAAGATAACAAAAAGGCAGGTTTTTTAAAAAGGGAAAATGTGCTGTAGTGGTTTGCTGAATATAAAGGTACTTGATGTCACAATTTTTAAACCAATCTGTAATACTATCCTCTTATTTATTTCTTTAAAATTCATGATTAACAAATATTAAAAGGCGTTGGTAAATGGTTTTGGTTGTCTTGATGTATTTCCCTATAAAATTTAATCTAAATACCAAATGTTTTAAAATTAACCTAAACCCGCTCACTACCGCCCCCCCAAAAACCCCGCGGGAAAGGGGGGTCCTTTGCTTCCCCCGTAACTCAAGGGGCCCCCGTCAATCTGAATAGCCTAGGCCCGGAGACTTCTTAATCTGGCCCCGCCCCCGGGAGTGTTCGACACAACACTTTTTCCCTTGCTATAAATTTTTTGGGCCTCTAGTTTTCCATCAAATATTTGGTCATCACTCTGTGCGTGATTTCGCTTTTGCCTGTGCAGGCGCTGACTGTCACCTCTTTAAAAAATTTCCTCCACAGTGGTCGACCATTTTTTCCTAGAGCCACCACACAGGGGTTTTAAAAATTTCCGTCCAAAACTCCCCAAAATTACTTTCACTAGAGCTCTGCACCCCACATCCTTTGTACCTCTTGGCTCCCGTATCCCTAACTGATATCATTTTCTAGGCCCTCCCTTTACCGTAGGTTATCCTGAAACCTCACCTTTTACTTTCTGAAAAAACTTCCAAAACCCGACTGAACCTTCAAAAACCCCTTGCTCATCTTTCATGGGGAAAAAATCGTCAAACCCTCCCGCCTACATTCCACCCTCATTTTATCAAACTTGATTATGGGACCCGATCTATTTACTGGGCCCCCCTGCACTCTCTCAGCCTTAACCCCATTCATCACCAAGGATTACTTATGCCTTGGGCTTTTCGCTCTTCCCCGTTGAAGCCCCTGTGCAGAAAACGAACGTTCCACCTTACCGACGCCGTGAGCCCATTGCCTTCGCACTATTACTCTCTCAGATCCCCGCAATCCTTCCATTTATAGAAGGTCACTGATATTAGTAACATTATTTGTTCGCCACCCTTTTACTCCCCCTTCTCTCTTTCCCTAAATTGCTTTGTCTTCCTTAAATTTACCCCCTTTTTCTATGTTCATGTAGCATCTCACTTTTCCCCTCCCCCCCCTGGGAATTCCAGCGTTCGGTCTGTTCTTTATCCTCCCTTGCCGAAACCCCAACTGTCTACGGTCGTTCCTCCTCTTTTTCTTGACCATTCCCACTCTTTCTCATCCCATCCCATTACACAGAGGGCTCAAAGTCTTCTGAAGGGCGTGGGATGCAGCAGGTTTTCTGGACAGCGTCGAACAAGGGCTTTTACTACCCGGGCGCATTTTTACGGGCTAAAATTGTATGCCATTCTTGCAGCACTTATCCGTATGCTCTATGCCGTGTCATCTTTTGTGGTTTTCAGACTCCCTTATGCTTTACAGGCTATACAAAATTTTGAAACACCTCACCCCTTACCCTCATATCCAACTTTGGCTACGCTGCATCTTTACAAGCTAAAGATTTTGTTTTTTTTTGGGTTTCCCTTGTCATGTTGACATACAGGGCAATGAAACAGGGGAACACGCTGCGCGGTCAGCATACATACCTACCATTTTTTATATAAAGGTATCCATTTACGGACTATTTTCTGCAATAGCTACCCCCTTTCCCCACCCTTTGGGAACAATGTTTGGGTTACCTGCTCGGTAAAAAAACTTCAACTATTAAACCGAGTAAGGTTACTGGGCCCTCACCTGCCCCCAGTGTTGTGGTTTGGGGGACTGGGTCTCTCCCGCTTTGCATTTGGGCCCAAATTGTCTTACTCAGGATTCTCATGGGAGTCCCCTGCCCTCTCTGTGAGAACGTCAGGTTTTCCCTTATCATCAGCCCCTTCTGTTAAAACCCCCACTTTTTCAACGAGCAGCAGAATTTACCTCCCCCATGTCCTTGCTCCCTGCCCTCTACCTTTTTTTCACAACTCATTGACTTTTTGACAACAACCTGACTTCACAAACCTGATGCCTTAGCCTTTTTTTACCTAAACTCTTGCACCCTCTACCCCCCGCACATCCCTGCCCTGCTGTTTTTTGTAACCACAATCATCCCCCCCCCTTCGCCGCCCAATACCCTCACCCTTTTTCCCCTACCCGCAGCGCTGTATAGCCCTTGTGGCTTAGCGCTTCTTTTTGATTATAATAATTGGGTTTTTCCTAAAGTTGGACTGTGTGTGGACACAAACACCCGGAACCCACCCCTTCTACCGGAGGGACCCGCGAGTGAGCACGTCCCCTGTATATCCCATGCTTTAAAAAGCTAGGAAAGCATAGAAGGGACAAATAAAAATGGGAACATGGCTTAGTTTTCTTAATAACATAAAAGGGCTAGAATCAACACTCCCCAGGAAAATTACCAATAAAAAATTTACCTATAGACTTATTT
>NW_026470678.1:0-39560 GCF_026875155.1 Cherax quadricarinatus | reverse complement strand
TCGGTGATTTCCTGGGCTCAGGGGTGCAAAAAAAGGGGAATTTTGGGGAATTTCCTCTAGGTTTCCCCGGCATGGGAATTGGGTACGTGGGATTTTATTGCGAGTTTAGATCCTTTGGTTAAAAAGAAGTGTTTTTTTTTTTTACTGTGTCATGGGCAGTGTTTTCATAGTTTTGTTGGAAATATTCGGTTTTTTTTCATTTTTGTGGGTCCCTAGAACTGAGAGAGGTTTTTCCAGGTCTTTTTTATATCCCCTTTGTGCAGTAAATCAATGGAGTATAAGTTGTTTGGCTTTCTTCTTTATTTTGGTGGGACTATAAAAAGTTTTAAAGAAATCTTTTGTTTTTAAACCCCCTGTCTATTTTGCTTTTCATTTTGGTGTTTCTTATCAAGGATTTCAAATGGTGCTGGTTAGCCATGGGCAACCAAGCCGTTTGTTTTGACTTTTTCCCTTTTTAGGACAATGTTTTTGAAAAGCTAAGAAATTTGTTAAGAAAATGTCGCCAGTCATCAGCCCATTGCCTTTGGAAATTCTTAGGCCATCAACATCTCTAGGTCTGCTTGAACTTCTTATTGGGGCCCCTCGTCATGGAGCAAAATGGACTTTGTTGTATTCCAGTGGTGGTTTACTAAGTTTCCGAAGAAGGAAAGGGTAGGGGGTCTGTAGTGCTATCTGTGATTACCCTGATTTAAGGGGGCTAGTAATGGTCCATAGTGGTCTATTATGGTTCCTTGTCTCAGTGACCTGGTTGGTTTGTTTTTTTTTTGTTGGTATGAGTGTGTGTTTTTCATATGTTGATGAAATCATTTACGGGCTGATCATCCAGTAGGCCAAGGTTGATGTTGAAGTCTCCAGCAAGGAAAAGGGGGTGCTTGTTTATTGTCTGTTTGTTAATAGTGCCTTTAATTTCTCACTGAAAATTTTGGGGGGTTTGGTGGGTTTTCCGTAAATGGCACGATGTTAAGGGGGGGCTTAAGGTTTTTTTACAGTAAAATTAGCAAAAATGTATTCCCCCTATTCATCACAAAGCAAGTGGGCTAAACAAGATAATTGGTTAGGTAAAAATTGCAATACCACCCCAAACTTGGTAGGTCTAAATTGTGGGTTGCTGTGTATCCTGGTAAGGTAATATCTATTGGTCCCGTTAAGCCAGGGCTCGTAAGAATAATGCAGGAAAGGGTGTCTTTAGTGACTCAAGGGTGCCCGGAGGTCATCATGTGTTTTTCTTAAGGACCTGATGTTGTAGTTTTGAACGATAGACTTTTCATTGTTTAGGGGAGTGCGGCTTGTGGCGGTAATAAAGGCATTATTCCAAAGGTTTTGAGGGTGTCAATTATGGAGGTTAAGATCAGGGCAAGTGATCTCATCTTCTAATTTAAATTAGGGTTTTTTTATTTATTCCGATTGTGTGTTTTTTTCTAGTATGATTCTGTAGTGGTGGAAGTTTGGACAAAAAAAGCAAAAGATTTGGGTTAGTTAGCACTAATCACATAATAAAGTTGGTTTTGGCTATGTGTTGTGCTAGAATGAGCAAAGTCAACTAGGCAATAAACTAGTTTTTAAAAATACAAATCAAAAATACCAAGACTCCACTGAAATTTTTGGCACAAGGCTATATAATGTTTTTATATTAGATTAGCTAGAATAAAGCTTTAGTACAACTTTTAATCTAAAAATTTAAAAAAATACAAATTAAAAATAGCCCCAGATCTATAGAAATTGCACTAGTCTAAAAAATAAATTTTGGGTATTGACAAAGACTGAGTACAATGAGCATATACAACTGAGTTAATCTAATAATTAAAAAAGGGACAAGGGTCTCAATTGTAATTGCACAGGCTTTTTAAGTTTTTTTTACAAGAATTAGAAAAAATAACTAGATTTAAATTGACAAATAAAAAACACAAGTTAAGGTAGCAAAAGAATAAAAAAAAAAATAGAAAAAAAAATATATGAGGTAGTTGGTATATTTGCAAAAAAATAGTTAAGGCCTTGAACAATAATATAATTTAAATATACACTAATTGCATAACAAAATGTCACAAAATATGAAAAAAAATTTAGAGTAGGACTTATAAATATGTTTTAAGTAAGTGTTATTATGTGGGATGATAAGGTAGTTATATCATGGTATGAAAGTTAGTTATTTTTTTTGGTATGAAATGTAGTTATTATCGGGTATGATAAGGTAGTAATTGATATGGTAAAGGGAATTTCATGGTATGATAAGGGGAGTTATTATCGTGGTATTAAGGTAATTATTTTCGTGGTATAAAAGGGTTTTTATCGGGATGAAAGGTAAATTTTTATCGTGGGATGAAAAGGTATTATTTTCGGGTATGTAAGGTAGTTATTATCGTGGTATATAAAGGGAGTTATTATCGTGGGATGATAAGGGAGTTATTATCATGGTAATAAGGAGTAACGGGTAGATAAGGTAATTTTATCGTGGAGATAAGAGTTATTATCGGGTAGATAAGATTATTTTCATGTACGATAAGGTATTATAAAATGGTACGTAATTTTAAATTTTAAATGGTTGATAAGGTAAGAGATGGTATAAACTACGGTAATAGATACCCACAAGTATTTAGAAAAAAAAAAAAAACCCCCAAAAGGGGGGGAAAGGAAAAAAAAAAGGGGGGAATAAAAAAAAATTTTTAAAAAAAGGGAAAAAAAACCCCCCAAAAAAAGGGAAAAAAAGGGGGAAAAAAAAAAAAATAAAAAAAAAAACCCCCCGGGCCCCCCCCCCCCCCGGGGCCCAAAAAAAAAAACAAAGGGAAAAACCTAAAAAAAAAAAGGTTTTAAAAAACCCCGGGGGAAAACAAAAAAACCCCCCAAAAAAAAAAAAATTTTTTTCCCCCCAAAAAAAAAATTTTTTTAACCCCCCTTTCCCCCCCCAAAAACCCCCCAAACCAGGGGGTTTCACCTTTTCCCCAAAAATTAAACCCAAAATTTTTTTAAAACCCAAAAAGGGTTTTTTCCCCCCCAAAAGGGGAAAAAATTTTTTTTGGGTTTGGAATTCCCCTTTTTAAAAAAGGGAAAGGGGGGAAAAAAAAAAAAAAAAAAAAAAAAAAAAACCCCCCAAAAGGGAAAAAAAAAACCCCCCCCCCAAAAAGGGAAAAAAACCCCCCCCCAAAAAGGAAAAAAACCCCCCCCCGGGGGGCCCCTTTTCCCCCCAAAAAAAAAAACCCCCCCCAAAAAAAGGGGCCCCCCAAAAAAAAAAAAAATTTTCCCCCCCTTTTTTTCCCAAAAACCCCCCCCTTTTTTTTAAAAAAAAAATTTTAAAACCCCAAAAAAAAAAAACCCCCCCGGGGAAAAAAAAACCCACCCCCCCCCAAAAAACCCCCGGCCCCCCCCAAAAAAGGGGGCCCCGGGAAAAAAACCCCCCTTTAAAAACCCCCCCCTTTTTAAATTTTTTAAAAAAGGGGGTTTAAAACCCCCCAAAAAAGGAAAAAAACCCCCCGGGGGAAAAAAAAAAAAAAAAAAATTTTTAAAAAAACCCCCCCCCAAAAAAACCCCCCCTTTCCCAATAAAAAATTTAAAAAAAACCCCCAAAAAAAAAAAAATTTTTTTAAAACCCCAAAAAAAAAAAAGGGCCCCCCCCCCCAAAAACCTTGGCCCCCCCAAATTAAAAAAAAAAAAAAAAAAAAAAAACCCCCCCCCCCAAAAAAAAAAAAAAAAAAAAATTTTTAAAAAAATTTTTTTTAAAAAAAAAAAATTTTTTCCCAACAAAAAAAAAAAATTTTTTAAAAAAAAAACCCCAAAACCCCAAAAACCCCAAAAAAAAGGGTAAAAAACCCAAAAAAAAATTTTTTAAAAAAAAATTTTTTTTTTTTTTAAAAAAAAAAAAAAAAAAAAAAAAAAATTTTTTAAAATTTCCCCCACAAACCCAAAAAAAAAAAAAAAATTTTTTTAAAAAAAAACCCCCCCAAAAAAAAAAAAAAAAAACCCCCCCCCCCAAAAAAAAAAAAAAACCCCCCCCCCAAAAAATTTTTCCCCCCCCCCCAAAAAAAAAAAAAACCCCCAAAAAACCCCAAATCCCCCCCCCGGGAAAAAATTTTTTTTTCCCCCCCAAAAAAAAAGGGTCCGTGGCAGGGGGTTAAATTTTCTAAAACCCCTTCTTTTTCGGGGGAAAACGGGAAACCCCATTTTTTAAGGAATTGGGGGAAACATTTTAAAAATTTGTCGGGATTGGGGGTAAACAGTTCCCCTTTATAAAAACAAGTTTGTTGGAAATGGTGCCCCAAAAGGAAAACAAGCCCTTGGGGTGGGGGTAAACAGTTTTTCCCTTAAGGGAAAAACAGAAACGTTTTTTTGGAAACGGTGAAAAATATCTTTGGTCGGGGGATTGGGGGTAAAACATTTGCCCCTTTAAGGGAAAAACAACCCCCCCTTTTTTAAAAAGGTGCCCCAAAAGAAAACAAAGCCTTGGGTGGTAAACTTTTCCCCAATTTTCCCAAGGGTAAACAAGAATTGTCGGGGGTTGGTTTTCCACAAAAAAGGAAAAATTGGGGTTTTTCAAAGAAAAACGGGTTGTCTTTTTGGGATAAAAAAGTTGTCTTGGGTTTAAAATGGGATTTTTACAAAAAAGGGTTTCCCTTTTTTGGTAACAAAGTTGCCTTGGGGTGGTTATTTTAACCAAGGTTTTTCTTTGGTTTTATTTTTAAGAAAATTTGTTTTTGGAATTATTAAAAATAAAAGAAAGTTTCTTTATTTTAAAGAAAAGGTTGGGTTCGGGGGTGTTATTTGGAACAGGTTTATTTGGCAAAAGCAAATTTCTTGGAAATTTACTAAATTTTCCTTGTAAGGTAAATTTTAGCTATTGTTGTTTGGGAAATTAACTCAAACTTTCCCTTAGGGTAACTACAATGTTTTTTTTAAAAAATTTAAAAATAGCCAAAAAAATTTGTCTTAAAGGGGTGAAAAAAGAAAAGTTTTTGGGATTACTGAAACTTGTCTGGGAGGTGATAAACAGTTTTTTAGGGTAAAAGAAAAATTGTTTGGGAAAAGGGGGAAATAGAAAAACCAGTTGTTTGGGGATGGGAAAAGAAACGTTTTTTTGGGGGGTTTGCAAAAACAATTTTGGTTTGGGATGGTGACTAGCAACAGTTGTCTTGGGATGGTGCCCAGAAAGTTTTTTGGGGAATGGGCCCTAAAAAATTGTTTTGGGGGATGGTGCCCTAGCAACAGTTTTTTTTTTTGGGATGGGGGAACCAGCAACATTTGTTTGGTGGTAACTAGAAAAATTTTTTGGGGGATGTGACTAGCAACAGTTTTTCTTGGGATGGGGACTAGCAACAGTTTTTTGGGGAAGGGTGATTTGAAAAATTTTTTTGGGATGGTCCCCTAGAAAAAAAGTTTTTTTGGGGAGGGTGCCCTAGCAAAAATTTTTGTCTTGGGTTGGTGCCCAGAAAACAGTTGTTTTGGGGAAAATGATAGCAACAGTTGTCTTGGGATGGTGCCCTAGAAACAGTTGTCTTTGGGGGGGTAACTGCAAAGTTTTCTTGGGATGGGGGGGGATTTAACAACAGTTGCCCGGGGAATGGTGATAGAAAAATTTTGCCTTGGGTGGTGCCTGGCAACCATTTGGGTTTTGGGAAATGGTGAAGAAACAGTTGTCTTGGGTGGTAATTGGGCAACATTTGTCGGGGGGTTGTGACTAGAAACAGTTGTTTGGGGAAAAGGCCTAGCAACATTTGTTTTGGGGAATGGTGACTGGGAAACAGTTGTTTTTGGGGATGGGAAAATAGCAACATTTTTTTTCGGGATGGTGATAGCAAAATTGTTTTGGGAATGGTGACTAGCAACATTTTGTTTGGGATGGTGACTACAACAGTTTTTTTTGGGGAAGGGGTGACAGCAAAGTTGTTTTTTGGGATGGTGACAAGCAACATTTTGTCTTGGGAGGTAATAGCAACAGTTTTTTTGGGGAGGGATAGTGGTTTTGGGGGGAACTTTTTGGGGTTTGGGAAATGGGGGATGCAATTTTTTTGTTTTGGGGAATGGTGATTTCAAACTTGTTTGGGATGGTGAAGCAACATTGTTTGGGATGGTGACTACCCAAGGTTGTCTTGGGAGGGGAACTAGCAAATTGTTTTGGGTTGGGACTAGCAACATTTTCCTTTGGGATGGTGACTAGCAACAGTTGTTTTGGGGTTTGTAATGCAACATTTCTTGGGATTTTAAATAGAAACCAGTTTTTGGAGGGTAATAGAACAGTTTCTTGGGATGGGACTAGAACAGTTGTTTTGGGGGGTGGTGACTACAAAGTTTTTTTTGGGGATGTACTACAAATTGTTTTGGGATGGTAAATACAAACAGTTGTTTTGGGATTGACAAAAGAAAACGTTGTTTGGGTTGGGTTTTTTGCAACAGTTGCCCTTGAGTGGTAACAGCAACAGTTTCCCTTGGGGAAAGGTGCTGGGCAACAGTTTTTCTTGGGAGGGTGATAAGCAACATTTGGCCTTGGGATGGTAACTAGCCCCCAGTTTTCGGGGAATGGTGATTAGCAAACATTTTGTCTTGGGAGGGGGTTAGAACAGTTGTTTTGGGAAAGGTGAATAAAACATTTGGGTTTTGGGGAAATGACTAGAACTTTGCCCTTGGGGTTGGTGATACCCCAACCGGGTTGTTTTGGGATGGTTAACTAGCCGTTATCTTGGGTTAGTGACTAGCAACGGGTTGTTTTGGGGATGGTGCTACAAAGGTTGTCTTGGGTTTGGTGACTAGCAACGTTTTTTTGGGGGTGGTGACTAGCAACAGTTTTTTTGGGAGGGGACTAGCAACAGTTGTTTTGGGAGGGAAAAATACCCAAACAGTTTCTTGGGATGGAACTAGCAACATTTGCCCGGGGGAAAATGGTGACTAGCAACAGTTGTTTTGGGAATGGTGATACAAAACAGTTTTTTGGGATGGTATTTCAACATTGCCCTTTGGGGGGGTAACTAGAAAGTTTTTTTGGGATGGTGATAGCAACATTTTTATTGGGATGGTTAGCAACATTTTTCTTGGGATTTTTTAAAGCAACAGTTTTTTTGGGAAGTGACTAGAAAACATTGTTTTGGGATGGTGATAGCAACATTTGGCCCTTGGGAGGGTTAATAGAAAACATTTTAATCTTGGGATGGTGATAGAAACAGTTGTTTTGGGTGGTGATAGCAAAGTTGTTTTGGGATAAATGACTAGAAAATTTTGTTTTGGATGGTGACTACCCAACATTTTGTCTTGGGAAGGGGACTGCAACATTGTTTGGGATGGTAATAGCAACATTTTCTTAAAAAGGAAACTAAAACATTTTCCCTTGGGATGGGTTAGCAACAGTTGTCTTGGGTTTGGTGATAGCAACATTTTGCCTTGGGATGGTACTAGAAACATTTTTTTTGGGTTTGGTGATTAGCAACGGGTTGTCTTGGATGGTGTTTAGCAACATTTTGTTTTGGGAAGGTTTGACTAGAAACAGTTGTCTTGGAAAAGGACTAGCAACGGGTTTGTGGGGGTTTGGTGATAGCAACGTTGTCTGGGATGGTAACTACCCAACAGTTATTTGGGATTGTGATAGCAACAGTTGTTTTTGGGAGGGTGACAAAAACCAAAGTTTGTTTGGGGGGGGGAAACTAGCAACAGTTGTTTTGGGGGGGGACTAGCAACATTTGTTTGGATGGTGCTAGAAACAGTTGTCTTGGGGACGGTTTTTTTTTAACTAGCAACAGTTTTTGGGATATTTGACTAGCAACAGTTGTTTTGGGGTGGTGACTAGCAACAGTTGTTTTTGGGGAAGGTGCAACAACAGTTGTTTTGGGAGGGTAATAGAAACATTTTTTGGGATGGTGACTACAAAAAATTTTTGGGATGGTAAATAGCAACAGTTGTTTTGGTTTTGGTTTTTGGGATGGTGACTAGAAACATTTTTCTTGGGATGGTGACTAGCAACATTTGGTTTGGGATTTTAACCAACAACTTTCTTGGGAGGGTTTGACTAAAAACAGTTGTCTTGGGAGGGTACTAGCAACAGTTTTGGGATGTGATTTAAAATTTTTTTTGTCTTGGGGGGGTGACAAGCAAAAATTTGTTTGGGGGTAATGACTAGCAAACAGTTTTTTTGGGGATGGTGACTAGCAACAGTTGTCTTGGGAGGGTACAGCAAAAGTTTTTTTGGGGATGGGACTAGCAACATTTTGTCTTGGGATGGTAATAGCAACTTTTCCTTGGGTTTGGTGACTGGGCAACGTTTTCGGGGGATGGTTTTTTAGCAAAAAGTTGTCTTGGGTTTGGTGATTAGAAACATTTGTCTTTGGGTTTGTGCTAGAAAACGGTTGTTTGGGGCAGGTGATTTAGCAACTTTTGTCTTGGGATGGTCCCAAACCAACATTTCTTGGGATGGTAACTAGCAAAGTTTTTCTTGGATGGTGACTCCAAAGTTTTTTGGGATGGTGACTAGCAACAGTTGTTTTGGGGGTGGTGACTGCAACAGTTTTTTTGGGATGGTGACTAAAAACAGTTGTTTTTGGTGGTGACAAACAACAGTTGCCCTTGGGGAAAGGTTTGGAAATTTGGGGGCAAAACAGTTGTCTTGGGGATAGTGATTTAAGAAACTTTGCCCTTGGGGGGGGACTACTAACATTTTTGTTTGGGAAAGGGTTGGATTTGCAAAAAATTTTTTGGGGATGGTAATTTAGAACATTTTTTTGGGGATTAAATAAACATTTTTTTTTGGGGAGGGTTTGACTTCAACATTTTTTTTGGGGAGGGTTAACTAAAACAGTTTTTTTGGGATAGTGACTACCCAACATTGTTTGGGATGGTGACTAGAAACCCGGGGTTTTAGGGAGGGAAAACTACAACAGTTTTTGGGGGGATGGTGATGAAAAACAGTTGTTTGGGTGGTGACAAGCAAATTTGCCCTTGGGGATGGTTGACTACAAAGGTTTTTTGGGGGATGGTGACTAGCAACATTTGTCTTGGGATGGTGACAAGAAACAGTTGTCTTGGGATGGTGATAGAAACAGTTGTCTTGGGTTTGGTAATACCCAAGTTTTTTGGGGAATGGGATTTGCAACATTTTGTTTTGGAGGGTGTTTCAAATTTGTCGGGGGGATGGTGATTTGAAAACAGTTGTTTTGGGGAAAATGATTTAGCAACATTTTCTTGGGATGGGGGACTAAAGAAACAGTTGTCTTGGTGGTAAAAAACCACAGTTTTTTTGGGGATAGGACTAGAAACAGTTGCTTGGGATGGGATAGCAAGGTTGGTTGGGGAGGGTTTTGACTAGAACGTTGTTTTGGGGGTGGTGATTAGCACGTTTTTTTGGGGTGGGGGATTACAACAGTTGATTGGGATGGTAATAAAACAGTTGTTTTGGGAAAAGGTAACTAGCACCAGTTGTTTGGGATGGTTTAATAGCAAAGTTTTTTTGGGGTTTGGTTAATAGAAAAGGGTTGTCTTGGATGGTAACAAAAACAGTTGTTTTGGGGAGATGGTAAATAAACAGTTTTTGGGATGGTGTTAGCAACGTTGTTTTGGGGAGGGGACTGCAACATTTTTGTTTTGGGAGGGTTAACTAAAAAACAGTTATTTTGGGGGTAGTGATTTAAGCAACAGTTGTCTTGGGTTTTCGGATGGGGGAACTAGCAACAGTTTTTTTGGGATGGTGACTACAACATTTTGTCTTGGGATGGTGACGGAAACAGTTGTTTGGTTTGGTGACTAGCAAAAGTTGTTTTGGGGATGGTAACTACCCAACGGGTTTTTGGGATAGGGGAATAGAAAACATTTTCCCTTGGGGGGGGTTACTACAAATTTGTCTTGGGAGGGGTGACTAGCAAAAAAGTTTTTTTGGGGGTTGGTGACTAGAAAATTTTTTTTTTGGGGGAATGGGCCTAGCAAAATTGTCTGGGATGGTGACTACCCAACAGTTGTCTTGGGAGGGAAATGCAAACGGGTTGTTTTGGGATGTGACTAGCAACTTTTTGTTTTTGGGGTGGTAACTAGCAACAGTTTTCTTGGATGGTGACTGCAAAGTTTTTTGGGTGGTAATAGCAACAGTTTTTTGGGGTGGGACTAGCAACAGTTTTTCGGGGGGAAGGGGGATTGGGCAACAGTTGTTTGGGATGGTTTTTAGCAAAAATTTTTTTGGGATGGTGACTAAAACAGTTGTCTTAAAAATTTGACTAGAAACCGGGTTGTTTTGGGAGGGTTAAAGAAACCCAGTTTTTTTGGGATGGTGACTAGCAACAGTTGCCCTTAGGGTAAAACTAGCAAAAGTTGTTTTGGGATAGTGAAACAAATTTGTCTTGGATTTGGTTTGGGGAATAGGCAACATTTGGGTCTTGGGATGGAAAACTACAACATTTTATTTGGGATAGTGACTAGAAAATTTTTGGGTTTGGGAGGGTGTTAGAAAAAGTTTCTTGGGATGGTGACTTGAAACGTTTTTTTGGGGTTTGGTGACAAGCAACAGTTGTTTTGGGAGGGGAAAACTAGAAACAGTTGCCCTTGGGAGGTAACTACCCACATTTTTGGGGAAAATAGTGACAAGCAACAGTTGTTTTTGGGGATGGTAAACAACAAAGTTTTTTGGGGTGTGACTAGCAACTTTTGCCCTTGGGTGGTAACAAAGCAACGGGTTTTTTTGGATGGTGATTTAGCAAAAAAGTTGCCCTTGGGAGGTGGCCCAAGCAACAGTTTTTTTGGGGAGGGGAACTAGAAACGTTTTTCTTGGGATGGGGGGACTAGCAACGGTTGTTTTGGGATGGTGACTAGAAACAGTTTTTCTTGGGATGGTGACTAGCAACAGTTGCCCTGGGGTTTGGTAACTAGCAACAGTTTTTGGGGGAAATGGTGACTAGCAAATTTGTTTGGTGGGGGTTTTGGCAAGGGTTTTTTTGGGGGGGTTTTTTTGGATTGCAGCAACAGTTGCCCTGGGGATGGTGACACAACAGTTGTTTTTGGGGATTTTAACAAACAACAGTTTCTTTGGGGAGGGTTTACTACAAACATTGTCTTGGGGAAGGGGGACTAGAAAACAGTTGTTTTGGGGATTTTGGACAGAAAAAGTTGTCTTGGGATGGTAAATGCAACAGTTGTCTTGGGATGTATCGAAACAGTTTTTCTTGGGATGGGGAAATAGCAACATTTTTTTCCTTAAAAATTTGACTAGAAAAACAGTTGTTTTGGGGGGATTGGTTTTTTGGGATAGCAACAGTTGTCTTGGGGGGGGTGATAGAAACGGGTTTTTTTTTGGAGGGAACCGCAACTTTTGTCTTGGGAAAAGTGACAAGCAAAACATTTGCTTGGGAGGGTGACTAGCAACAAGGTTTCGTGGAGGGTGACTAAAAACGGGCGGGGGTTTTGGGTTTTTGGGAAAATGTTTAAACAGTTGTTTGGGGAAGGTGACAAAGAAAAAACCGTTTTTTTGGGTTTGTGACTAGCAACATTTTGTCTTGGGAGGGTTGACTAAAAACGTGTTTTGGGTTTGTGACAAGCAACATTTGGGTTTGGGGAATGGGGGGATAGAAACAGTTTTTTGGGAGGGGAAAAATAGCAAAAATTTGTATTATGGTAATCCCACGCGCGGGGATTAAAATTTGTTGGGGTTACTAAAAAAAGGCAAAAAAACATTACAATGTTTTTAAAAAAATTTTTAAAATCCAACATTTTTGGGAAATTACTAAAAAAATTTGCCTTGGAGTACAATATTTTTAGGAATAGAAACATTTTTGGAAATCGTACAAACAACGGATCATAAGGTAAAACAACAGTTTTTTGGGACTACTAAACATTTTTGGGGGTAATACAAATTTTTAACAACTACCAAAAAAGTTTCTTTAAGGTACCAAAAAACATTTTCTAAGTACAAAACAAAAAATTGCTGGTTAGATAACAACAGTTTTAAAAACTACCAAAAAATGTTTTTGTATAACTACAAACATTTTTTAATTTAACCAGGAAACAACTTAGGTAAAAAAGTTTTTAAAACTAAAAAACACTGTTTTGGATAAAACTCCCAACCCCAATTGTTTTTAAGGGGTAAAAAACATTTTTAATACGGTATTAACAACACAATTAAATTATCGCAAACCCCAACAAAAACCAAAAATTAATTACATCAAAAAAAAACAAAGAAACACAGTCTAAAAAAATTTTACCAAAACCCCTGGAAAAACTCAGTTAAACAATAAACACGTACAAACAAATTCCAAAAAAACCTAGTAACAACAGTATTAACAACTCCAAAAAATTAAACTACAGTATTAAAAATCCCAAACACTAGTAATACAGCCCTAAAAAAACTCCCCAAAAAAATCCGGTAAACCCCTTCCCAAAAAATATAACAAACAGTTTTAACAACTACCAAAAAACTAGTAACTACGGGACTAAAAAACAAACCAAACAAATAACTACAGTATAACAACTCCAAAAAAAAATTAAACTACAGTAAACAACTAAAAAAATAAAACCCTCCAAAAAACTGAAAACTACAGTACTAACAACTACCAAACACTAGAAATCAGAAACCAACAACTGGGCAAAATTAAAATACCAAAACTAGTAAACAGTACAAAAAACAAACCAAAAAATATTTAACTACATCTAACAATCCCAAACCCTAGTAAAAACAGACTAAAAAAATTCCCAAAACCAATAGTAACTACAGAAACAACAAAAAGTACCCAAACCCCAAACCTAGAACACAGTACTAACAACCCCAAAACCCTTTAAAATTACAGAAAAAAAAAACTACCAAAACTGGGTAACTACATACTAACAACAAACCAAAACCCCTATTAATTCCAGAAACAAATTGAAACAAAAAAAACCCACTATTTTAAAAAAGTACTAAAAAATACCAAACAAAAGAACTACAGTAAACAACACCAAAAAAAATTTGAAACAAACAAAAACCAAACAAACCAAAAAAACTAGTAACAACAGTATCAATAAAATAAAAACTATTAAAACAGAAAAGCAAATGTAACAAAAATTAGTAAACAAAGAACCAAACACTATTTAATCCTAAAACCCAAAACATTTTTTCAACCTTTAAAAATTCCCCAAATTTCTTGAGTCCAACCTAGAACAACAGTAAACAACTACCAAAAAAAATTAAACTACAGATAACCCCAAAAATACTAGAAACCCTCCCAAAACAACTACCAAACACTAGTAATTCGGGAACAAACTCCCAAAACACTAGAATAAGTACAAAAAAATCCAAACACTAGCAACTAAGAACAACTACAAAACATTAGAAACTACAGAAACAACAACCAAACCCCAAGAAACTAACCGTAAAAAAATAAACACTAGTAAACTAAAGTAACAAGCCAAACACTAGAAACAAAACCAAGGTTAGGAACTTCAAAAAACTAGTACTAATTACTAAAAAATAAAAACCCTAACTACAGTAAAAAACCAAAAAACACTAGTAATTTAAAACAAAAACAAACCAAACACTGTAATTCATTAAAAACAACTCCCAAACACTGAACTACATTTTAAAACAAAAAAAACACTAGAACTAAGACAAAAACTACCAAAAAATAGAAAACTACAGAAAACAACAACCAAAACAAATAATACAGTAAAAACTTAAACACTGTAACAAAAGTAAAAAAACCCCAAACACTAGAAAACCCCTTTAAAAAAAAAATTTAAACCAAAAAAAACCTTTATAAGTACTAAAAAACTAAAAAACATAGTAACTACAAAAACAACTAAAACCAACTAGTAATTCGTAAAAAATCCCAAAACCAAAAACTACAGTCAACAACAAAAAATTGGTAACTACAGTAAAAATCCCAAAACAAATGAAAACTACATTTAAACAAAAACCCAAAAAAACTAAAAACTTAAAAAAGTAAAAAAAACAACCCCAAAAATTAAAAAAACTTCCCAAGTAAAAAGGGAAACAACCCCAAAGGGTAAATACAGAAACAAAACCCCAAAACACAAATAATTAGAAAAATAAAAACAAACCAAAACCCCCTTTGGAAACTACAGTAAAAACCCTTAAAAACTTGAAAACAACGGGAAAACAACCCTAAAAAAATAATTAAAACAGTAAAAAAAACCCAAAACACTAGTAACTACGGGAAACAACAAAAAAACACTAGAAATTACAAAACAAAACCCAAAACACTAAAATTTTAGAAACAAAAACCCAAAAACACTGGAAACTCCCAGTACAACAACCAAAAAAACTAGTAACAACGGGAACAACAACCAAACACTAGAAAATTACAGTAACAACCCCCAAACACAGAAAACTACGGGAAAACAAAACAAAACACTAGTAATTACGGGAACAAAAACCCAAAAACACTAGTAATTCCCGTAACAAAAACCAAACAATAGAAACTACAGTCCCAAACCCAAAAAACTATAACAACGGGAACAAAAACCCAAACATTTGAAATTTACTTTAACAACAACCAAACACTAGTAACTTACAGCCCAACAAAAAAACCTATTTAAAAACCGGGGAAAAACAAAAAACCCACTAGAAATTACGGGAAAACAAAAACCCAAACAAAAGAAATTTACTCCAAACAACCAAAAAATATAACACGGAACAAACAACAAAACACTAGAAATTTTTACAGTAAAAAAAAACCAAACACTAGAAACTCCCGTCCCCCAAAAAACCAAAACATATAACAACAGGAACAAAAACAAAACACGAAATTTTTCAGTAACAAAAAACCCAAAAATAAAATTTCGGGAAACCAAAAACCAAAAACAGAAAAAGGGAAACCCCCTTCAGTAAAAACCCAACCAAAAAACTAAAAAAAAAAAGGAACCAAAAACCCCAACACTAGTAACTACAGGAACAAAAAAAAAAACCCTTTAAAAATTCAGTAACAACAACCAAACAGAAAAAAATTTAAAAGTAAACCCCCAAACCCACTAGTAACAACGGGAACAACAACCAAACCCCAAAACAACGGAAAAACCCCAAAACAGTTATTAACTTTGTAACCCCCCAACAAAAACGGGAGAATTTAAAGAACAAAAACCAAACCAACAAGAACTCCAAAATTCAAAAAACCAAACCCCAACGGGGGAAAAACTCCCCAGAATAAAAAACCAAGAATAAATAACCACCATTTCACACAAAGAACCCCAAAATTTCACCCCCCCCCCCCCACTACACACAGAGAACTCCAAATCACCCATACAAACAGAGAACCCCAAGAATCACCACCCAAACACAAAAAGAAAATTTCCAGAATCCCCCACAAACACACAGAGAACTCAAGAACCCACCACCACTACACCCCCAAGGGGAACCCAAAAGAATCACCCCACTACACACAGAGAACCCCAAGAATCCCCCACCACTAACACAAAGAACTCCAGAATCACCACCACTACACACAGAAAAACTCAAAAATTTACCCCCCCACTACACACAGAGAACCAAGAATCACCACCACTACACACAAAGAACCCCAAAAAACACCCCCACACACACAGAGAACTAAGAATCCCCAAACTACAACAGAGAACTCAAGAATCCCCAAAACCCTACGAGAGGGAACTTCAAAAATCACCACCCAAAAAAACTTTGAACCAAAAATTCACCACCAAAAAACTTAGGGGGAAAATCCAGAATCACCTCCACTACATAAAGGGGGGCTCCAGCAACCCCCCACTACTTATAGGGAATCAAGAATCACCAAAAATACAAAAGGGGCCCTCCAAAATCACCAAAATTTTTATAAGGGGCCACCAGAACAACTCCCACTACACACGGGGAAATCCCAATCTCCACGTCTAAAAACAGGGAATCCAGAATCACACCACTATACACAAAGGAACTACAGAATCCCCACCGCAACACAAAGGAATTCCAAAATAAATAACACTCACACGGGAAATTTCAGAATCACCACCATATCCCACGGGGAGCAAAAAATTTAATTACCCCCTAAAACACGGGGGAACTCCACAATCACCCCCCACAACACACGGGGAACTAAAGAATAAACACCACTACTCACGGGAAAATTTTCCTGCATCACCCCCACTAGAAAAAAATAAACTCCAGAATCACACTCACTAACAAAGCAAACTCCAAAAAAAAATAACCACCCCCTACACACAGGGAAGTCCAGAATCACCATCATTCCAAAAGGGGAAAACCCCAAAAAACGCCCCCACTACCCCAAAATTTAAACCCCCAAAATCCCCACCACTTCACGGGGGGAAAAATCAAAAATCAGCACCACTGCTACGGGGAACTCCAGAATCACCACCACAAAAACAAAAGGGAAAACCCCCGAATCACCACCAGTACACAAAAGGGAACTCTAGAATCACCACCACAACACACAAGGAACCCCCGAATCCCCCCACTACACACAAGGAACCCCAGAATCGCGGCCACAACAAAAGAGAATCCAAAATCATCAAAACACCCAAGAAACCCCCGTAATTCCCACCATTGCCAAAAAGGGAATTTAAAAAAAAATCCCCAAACCTACAACGGGGAACTCCAAAAAACTTTACCACTAAAACACAGGGAACTCTAAATCACTAACATTTAACAGATTTAGCTCCAAATCACCCCCAACTAAAATTTAGGAAATTTCCAGAATCCCCACCACTTCCCACAAGAAACTCGAGAATCACCACCACTACACACAAAAAACCCACAGAACCCTTATTAAAACCACAAAAGAACCCCAAAATCAAAACCACTAAAAAAGGGAACTCTAGAATCTTTGTACAAAGGTATTTAAACCGAAAAGTTGAGAGAAAGACCATGTGCAACACCCTTGGGTATCTTATTTTGGGACTTTTGGGCCATCCGGGGGCTTTATAAATAAAAATTTCCAGGAAATAACTTGAAGACAGTAGAACTAGTACAGAAGTAAAAAAATCAGTCCCTCAACCTAGGAGTAGGTGCGAACAGCACCATAGTCGTGGAGATTCGAAGCAGAAAAAAGAACCTGGCGCTTATATAGTAACGCCCGGGTTAAGCAGACGGGGGGAAAATTTCCCACTGGGGGCGGGTTTCCCCCAGGGGAAAGGGTAGGCCCTTTCCCCAAAGAGTGGGTTAGTTTTTGTAGTATCTAGTTGAAAAAAGGTTTTATGTAATGTCCTCAAAAATTAAGATTCCATGATTTTTGCGGGTGTCTGACAAGTTGTGTACAAAAGGGAATATAATACCGACAAATGAGATTTAAGAAAAAATTTTTGCAACATGGGTTTTCTTTTTTTAAGACGTTTCGCCATCCAGGGCTTTTATCAATACAAATTCCAGGACATAACTTGAAGACATTTAAACTATTACAGAAGTTTGGGGTTAATCAGTCCCTAAACCTAGGGTAGGTGCGAACAGCACCAAGTGGGTGGGATTCTGAAGCAAATCGAACACAATTTGTCGACACTGCAACTTTTAAAAGGAATTTAATTCTGAGGACATGTACATAACCTTCAAAAACTACACAACTACTCCCAACTAAACCCACCCTTTTTGGAAAGGGACCTACTTCCACGGGGAATCCCGCCCACCAAAATTTTGCCCTCGCTGTTTTCCCCTTTACTTTTTACTATAAAAAGCGCCGGATTCTTTCTTCTGTTTCAGAATCTCCACGACTATGGGCTGTTCGCCCAACCCTGGGTTGGGGGACTTTTACCTCATTTTCTGACATATTTTCTATTTGTCTTAAAGGTTAGGTCCTGGAATTTGTATTAAATTAAAGCCACGGGAAATGGCGAAAGTCTACAATAAAGAAACCCAGATGTTCCCACATGGGGTCTTACTCTCAATTTCAAAATCACCCCCTTACACACAAGAAAACCAGAATCACCACCACTACACAAAACAGAACTCCAGAACCCACCCCCAGGGAAACAAAGGAACTCCAAATCACCACCACTGCACACAGGGGCTCCAATTCCCCACCCCCTCAAACAGGGAACTTAAAAATCACTACAAATACACGGGGAAATTTACGAATCACCACCACACAAAAAGGGGAACTCCATAATCACCACCACTACACACGGGGAACTTTTGAATCCCCAAGCACAACACAATAAAACACCAAAAATCTTTCCCCAAACTACCCCCAAGAAACAACAGAATTATCACACTAACACAAAAAAACTTCAGAATAAAAAACCACTACACACAGGGAACTCAAAAAATCACCACCACTCCCACACAAGAAAATCCAGAATTTTCCTAAACTACACACACGGAATTCCAAAAATCCCACCATGCCAAGGGGAACTAAAGAATCAACAAAACTACCGGGGAAGCTCCAAATTCGCCCCCCCTTTAAAAATCAGGGAACACGGGAATCACTCCCACTATACCCACAGGGAACTCCAGAATCACCCCCCTTTACAAAAAAGGGAAAACCAAAGGGAAATCCCCAACACTACACACAGGGTATCTAAATCACCAGAACAAACGCATAATGAACTCCAGAATCACCACCCATTTACACGCGGAAAACCCGGGAATCACCACCACTACACGCTGGAACTCCAGAATCCCCACCACTACAAACAAGAAACTCCAGAATCATCACCAATATACACAGACAACTCCAGAATCACCACCACTACACACAGGGAACTCCAGAATCGCCACAACTACACGCAAGAAAACTCAAGAATCACCATGACTACACCAGGGAAACTCTAGAATCATCACCACTACACACAAAGAACTTCAGAATCACCACCATCTAAAAAGGGAGCTCCAGAATCAACCCCCACTAGAGAAAAGGAACTACAGAAACACCCTCACTACAAAAAAGGGATCCCCAAAAATTACCACCACTACACAAAGGGAACTCCAGAATCACCACTGGGACGCAGACTAAAAACTCCATAATCACCACCACTAAAACACGGGGAACTCCAGATCACCACCACTACACGCAGGAACTCCAGAGAAAACCTCCACTGTACACAGGGACAAAGAGAATCACCACCACAAACACACAGGAACTCTAGAATAAACTCAACTACCCACAATGACTCCAGAATTACCACCTCAAACACAGAGAAAAACACAAAAAATCATCACCACTACACATAAAGAACTCTAGAATCACCCACCACTAACACGTAGGGAACTCCAGAATCACCTCCACTACACTCAAGGAACTCGAGAATCACCACCGCTATACACAGGGAGCTCTAGAATCATCTTCACTACACCCAAAGAACTCCAGAATCACCACCACTAAACACAGAGATCTCCAGATCCCACCCCCTTTACACAAGGAACTTCCATAATCACCACTTCTACACACAGGTAACTCCAGAATCATCACCACTACACACAGGGAATTCCAGAATTGCCACCACTACACAAAGGGAAACTCCAGAAATCACCCCACTACATGCAAGGAACGCCAGAATAACCTACACTATACTCAGGGACTACAGAATCACAAAAACTACACAAAGGGAACTCAAGAATCACCTCCACTACACACAAGTAACTCGGAATCCCCAAACCACTTCACACAGGGAGCTCTAGAATCATCATCACTACACACAAGAACTCCAAATCGCGACCACTACACTCACGGGGAAAGTCCAGAATCACCAAACATTACACATAGGAAATCCAGAATCACCACCACTACACACAAGAAAGTTCAGAATCACCACCACTACGCACAGGGAACTCCACAATCACCACCTCTACACAAATGAACTCCAAATCACCACCACTTTTAACACAGGGAACTCTGAATCACCAAAACGACATACAGGAAACTCCAGAATCGCCAAAAATACCCTACATGGAACTCTAGAATCGTCACATCTACACACATGGAACTCCAGAATCACCAGCACCTCAACAGGGAACTCCAAAATTTCACCTCCACTTCACACAAGGATCTCCAGAATCACCCCACTACACACGGGGTATTTCAGAATCACCCCCACTACATACAAGGAACTCCAAAATCACCACCACTTTTCCCACAGAGAACTCCAGAATCACTACCACTATACACTAGGAACTACAGAATCCCCACAACTACTGTGAGGACCCCTCAAGGAAGGTTCCTTGATGTTGGGGAGGGGGCTCTTGATTTAGGAATTGGATCTGTGCTCCAGTTCCCCGAATTAAGCCTGAATGCCTTCCACATCCCCCCCCAGGCGCTGTATAATCCGCCGGGTTTAGCGCTTCCCCTTTGATTATAATAATAATAATAATACTGTGAGGGAAAGTTCAATAGATAGGAGTAGCGAGGGAGTTATAGTGACAATATTTCATTGCCGGCTACTTGTTAAGGTAGGGTAAGTCCAGCTCCGGCAATTCCCCCCCCCCCTTTTTCCCCTCCCCGAAAGTGATAGTTTGATTGCGGCTGCTTGTTAGGTAGCCCAGTCTAGCTCCCACTACCCCTTTCCCCCCTCCCTCTTCCCCCCCTCCCCCAAAAGGTGACATGTGGGGCTCCGGTCAAACGGGTAAATCACTCGACTCAAGCCCCCCAACACACTGTAAGTACACGCCTGCATATTTAGTGGACTTATTTGTGAAAGTTTCCCTTTTTTGCCCCAAAAATTTAACTTAGTCCTTTCGTCTTGAAATTAAAAAATGTTTTAATCACCACATCTTTTGGGTATTTATTATCATGGGGGGGTGATTTCTTAAGCAGGGGGTAATCTGTCTCTCTTTACAGCTTAAAGGAAGAGGGGGGTCACCTCCCAATAAAGAGTAAAATTGAAGGAGAGGGAAACTAACTTTCTGAGACGTCCCCAAAATTCTGTCCACTTACCGTTTGGTTTGCAATAGCAGGATATAACCCTTCTTGCAGTGGAAAAAACCTGCTTTCCTGTAATCTGGACTGTTTTTTATGGCTAAAAAAATCTGTAAGAACGAGCCGGAGGGTTGTCATCAACACCTCAAAACCCCCCCCCCCCCCCCCTCATCAAAACGGCTACGATTTCAACAACAGCGTGTAAACAACCCCAAACCCCCCCAAAGTTTTATGTATATATATTATCTTGAATTAGATATCATTTAATTTTTTTTTTTCTTTTTTCTTTAAGGGGATCAATTTTTTTTAAGGTTTTTGTTTTATTTTTTCTAAATAAAAAGGTTTTGTTTGTCAGTTTTTTTTCTTTTTCTTTTCATTAATTTTCCGGAGGGGACCCGCCTTTGTTAAACACTGTCTGAAGTTGGGTTACAGAGCTGGAAAACCCTTTACAAGTGGAAACCCTTGGGCAGGATCAACTCTATGATCAAGATTCAACCCCACTCGTCCCATTGGAAATTTTAAAACGCCGCAACCACGAGGTTACCCCCGCCATGGTAATATTCTTTTGGGTAGGATACACTCGGGGTATTTAAAAAGATTTGGTGGTTGTTAAGTTAAATTTTATTGTAAGTCAAGTCAGGCAGGATATAATATTTAAATTTTTCTGCCCCCCTTTTTTGTTCGAGCTTGAACATTTTGGAGGATTGACTCTAGGGACCCGAGATTTTCCAGTGACAATTTTTTCATTGAGTTTTTTATTATTCAAGGGAACTGTCGTGGGACCTCTTGATTTGTTGATGGAAGATTGGTGGTCAGGACCCGATTTACTTCTGTTTGCTCGGACCCGGGCATGAACCCTTCGTTTTCTTTTAAACATATTTTTTAAAATTGGCAGGATCGACCCCTCGGGTTTATTTACAGTTTGAGGGGAGCGGGAAATTAAAACCCCCCATTTTCTTTGATACTGTTTCATTTTCCCCTGGTATTTTAAAGTTTTTTTGCAAATATGGAGGAATACCAGTTTTGGATAAAAACGTGTAATTTTGGAATAACAGGAAAAAAAATTAAAATTTTTTCATTAGGCTAAAATCCGGGAAAAAATTGAAAAGGAGGGGGAGAGAACGAAAGAGAAGAGGAAAAGGATAGTTTGAGAATCGAAAGGAAGAAAAAAAAAGGGCGTGAAGACTTGATCGGGGAAAGGCTTAAGTAGTGAGGAACAATTTAAAATTAAGGGAACTTGAGGAAAGAAAAAGGTTTAAGAATTGAGTTAAGGGAGAGAGAAAGGATCGCGGCTAGAACAGCTCGCCTTAAATTTAGAGAATAAAATGTTAACTTTCTAAAAACAGAATTGATGAAGGATAAGGGAAAAACGTGAGCTGTGCACATATTCCAACCCTTTTTCCCTTTCCCTTAAAGAGGGGGAAGACAAAACTTCACATTTTATCGGGTTAAAAAATCCCGTACCCCTGTGAAGGGCCCCTGCTGACCCTGGGCTACCAGGTTAGGAATGTTATTTTTGGTACAGCCTTGAGTTAATGCAACTTTGTCGCAGGAATCATATTAATTATACCTATGAAGAAGGCAATCAAAAGCAATCAAAAAACCACTTTTTCTTACAGGAAGATTTAGGTTCCACCTTACAGGGGGCCAGAATTTCAGCAGTTACGGGAAACATTTCGTTTGTTCGATTTTTGGATAGAGGTTCGGGAATTGATTGCGTTATAATCTCTTAGAGACTAGGGTTTTTGCTGACAGTTCCCTGCACCCTTTTCCCCCATCAGATAAACTTTAAATTAGGGAGAAACCTGATAAAGTGGGAATTTGCTGAGGTGCTACCTGTATGCTGGGGGCTACAATTTCCTATAAAGCCCCAAAAGGGAAAAATCGAACCCAAAGGGGCAAGGTTCACGACCTTAAGAAATAAAGCCTCAGTGGAACGTAAAATGACTTTTTCATTCCTGTTTGTCTTTATGTGGTGTTAAGGGACATAAACGTCCAGATTGTCCTTTAAAAGGTAAAAAAGTTGGGAAGATTTTTTAAAGACTGTAATGATCAAGCACCCTTCTGTTCAAAAACATTTTAATGGACTTAATGTATCTCTTTTTACGAGACACTGGATGCAAAGTTAGTCTTTTTCTGTAAGCTTTTCCCCAAACCCTTAAAAAAAACCTTTCCTCTGCTATACTTTTTTCTAGGGCCGTACGGACACTTTTCCTACATCCATTGTTACATTAGGTCAAAATGGTTCACAGGTTTGGTCTGAAGCCTACTATTCCCCAATCACTTCTTGCCCTCTAATGGTAATGTAAAAGGGTTCCCTTCTTCTTTTGAGGTTGCCTTTATCACCAGGGGTGGACTAAGTTTTTCAGTCCTTTCCTGTGGTAAAAAGAACCCCCTCGAAAGTTCAGTTGAGACAGTGTTCGTGGAATTCTGTGGGAAAAAAAACCAGTGATGTACTCTCGAAAGCGAGGAATGGGTCACGGTTCATTGTTAGATGAAAGTAGTATCCCCTCCGATACTATAATGTCCTACTGGGGGCTCAGCCCAAAGCCAGGATTCTCCTCGTCCATCCTTTGATTTTCCCGATTTTAAACCCTTTTAGTATATAAAGGGGCCCTTTTGTCATTTACAACTTTATTCCCCTCTCTTCGGGTTTTGCCAAAATGCCCTAAATAAAATCAAGTTATCCAAAAGGGAAAAAAATTTTCATAAAAAATTTGAATAATAAAGGTAGTTGTCAAGTCAGTTTCAAATTAAATTCAGTAGTAGACTATTCCATCTTATTTTTCCCCAAGTCAATGCGAGATACTGTTTTTAAAAAATCTATGCCCTCCCAAGGGGCCCCGGCATTTCTCGCATCGTAAAACCTTAAATAAAATTGGGGAAACCATTTTTGGCCAAAATTGTCCTCAGATGTCATCCTATTGTGATCGTGTAAAGTTTCCCAAAAACTGTATTTCCGGGGCCGGCGAGTCCCTATGGTAAAAAGGCACTTTAGGGCCCCTTTTGAAAGAGTAGCTATTGACATCGGGGGTCCTTTATCTCCACTTTCACTGGGGGACATAGTGTATATTAACTTATTTGATTATGCTTCGAGTTTCCCTGAACCCATACCCTTAAAGCCAAAAATATACAGAGGTGGCTGAAGCCCTTTTGTCCTCCCCAGAGTGGGCACCCCTAGAAAAATTTTTGTCTGACCGTGGGAAAAATTCACATTGATTTTAATGCAACATCTTACCAATTTTGGGGAGTGAAGCCTCTCTTCACCACACCCTATATCCCGCTGTAATGGGGGATTGAGCGCCAGCATTCGATTCTCAAGTCCTTTTTAAGGGAAAACTTTTGCCCTTAAACCAAAGGGGGGCATCTTAAACCTACCCGGGCTTTTTTTTGCCAGAGGGAAGTTCCCGTGACTCTTTGGGGTTTTCACTTTTGAACTTCTCTATGGTAGACGGCCAGAGGCCCACTGTCCATCCTTCTGACTTATGGACAAATGGGAGGTAAATGCTGAGGTTCGCTTTTACCAGTTTCTCCTTGACTTGATCCAAACTTGGGGAAACCCTCTAAAAAGTTAAAAAAAATTTTACACTTGTCAAGGGACCAGTAAAAAACCCTTTTTTTGATTCCATATGTCAGGGGAGAATTTTTTAAAAGGGGGGATGAAGTTGGTACTTTTGCCTATAAAGTCAAAAAATTTTAGTCAGGAAAAGGCCCATATAAACATAAAGTATTAAAATTTGTGGGAAAGTTGACTACCCATAAAAGTCAGGGAAAAACCTAAGCTTTATCATATTCACCCTTAAAGAAATTTCCCGAAAAAAATTTGGGTTAAACTGCCTTTAAACTTTTTCTTATTTTTTTCCACACGAACTTGATAAAAAAATAAAGAATGTAATTGTGCAAAATTGACCCCTCTAAAGATTATATGAAGAACTACATGTTTTGGGTGACCTTGACATCGGACGAACCAAAAATTAATATTAATAATTTTTGGATGACCAAAAGAGACATGAACTACTTCAATGGTGAGTAACTTTTCAGCGTCTTTTTATATTCCCAGGTGTTACCCCCAGGGTAGTCCAAAGTTGACTAGTGACAGCAACCTATCAACAAAATTTTATACCCATTTCCCAGTTCCCTTAGGGATCATTTGACCGAGAGGTAACAATTTATTAAAACTAAAGATCTTTTGAACCTTCAGTATCTGCTATTGCTCACCAGTATCATGGTTAAGGGGGATTTTCATATGATTGTTTGTTTTCGGGCCTTAATGCTATAACTCGGTGGGATGCTGAGCCTTGCCCTTAAAAATTTTCGATCTACACAATTTTTATGACGTTCCTTCTTTTCAGAGATTGATATTGCACGGGATATCATAAAGTAATGTTAATCCTTTTTCTAAGCAGTAACCGCTTTTCCTACCCACCAAGGACGATGCAGTTAAAAGTATGCCTTGGGTTTTTGGTAATCCCTGTGTACCTACGTGAGACTGATGAGAAAGGTTTTGGGTAATTCCCAAAGTTTCATTTATTTTGTAACATTTAGTAATACATCTAGTGGGGCGAACATATCCAAACATTACGTCAGTTTTTGCTAGGTTACGCTACTGGCCTCATGCCAACCCGAAGAAATGTTCCCTTGGGTTAACAAATTGATATCTTGGACTGATCTTTCTAAAAAACTCTACCTCTGCACCCCTCCCCCCAGTAAGATCAAAGCTTTATTAGAATTTAATTCCCCCCAAAACCAAAAAAGCTCATGCATAGCTTTCTTGGGTTTTGTAAATTTTTTTGAGGTTTATCCCGAACCTTTCGATCTTACCGGCATTTATCCACTTCTTTAAAAAGTCGTGAAGAACCCCTTGGAACTTTTGACGTACCCGGGAAAAGTTTAATAGATTAAAAATATCTTTTCGAAAAACTTATACTTAAGATTCCAGATATTAAAAACATTTTTTTTAAAACTGATGCTCCAATACTGGCTTGGGGGTGGGGTTTCTACAATACAATGATGGTCTCCCCTTCCCCGATGCTTCCTAAGCCGGAAAAATCCCTTCCCGCGAAACGAGATCTCCACCCAAAAAAAGGAAAGTTTGGCATTGTGTGGGGTTTCCAAATTAAAATTTTTTTTGCTGGGAAAAAAAATTCTTTTTTGAATGGACCCAAACCTTAGAATACTAGAAAATTTTAAGGGAAACCAACAGGCCTCTTGGGTGGGCTTGGCACTCCAAATTTTTTGTTCCATTTGGTTTTTTCAATGGGGTTTATCCCTTTTTCTCTGCTGGTTAAGTGTGACATCAGTAGAAGATTTGTTTCCTACGCGCTTCCCCATGTTAGAATTTTTCCCCGCTATTTTCTTATTCTCCCTTTACTATATCTTTGGGATAGGGGGGTGTGAGGGAAAGTTAATAGATAGGATAGCGAGGGAGTTTAGTAACAATAGTTTTATTGCCGGGTACTTGTTAAGGAGGGTAAGTCCCCTTGGGTTTCCCCCCTTTTTCCCCCCCTCCGAAAGTGTAGTTTGATTGCGGGTGCTTTTTAAGGTAGGAAAGTCTAGTCCCCAACCCTTCCCCCCCCTCTTCCCCCCCCCCCCCGAAAGGGGACGTGTGGGGGCCCCTCAAACAGTAAATCACCGCTCCCGCTCCCCAAAACATTGAAGTCCCGCCTGATCTATTTTAGTGGGCTTATTGGGTTTAAAGCTTCATTTTGACCAATAATTAACTTATCCTTTCAGTCTTTACAGGTTAAATGTTTTAATAATCACCCCTCTTTTAGTATTGTACTTATCATGGGGAGTGATTTCTTAAGCAGTGGGTAATCTGTCTTCTTTTAAACTTCAAAGGGAGAGAGGGTCACCTGCAATCAACGAGTAGAATTGAAGGAGACGGGCTAACTTCTAGACCCTTCCCAAAATTTTGATCATTACCCGTTTGTGTATGCAAGTAGCAGGGTATAACCCTCATCATTGCAGTGGAAAAAAAAAAATGCTTTCCTGTCATTGGAGGTTTATTGACGGTAATAAATTGTGAAACGAGCCGGTGGGTTGTCACAACCTTGTGACCCCCCCCTCATCGGGAACGGCTACATTTCAACAACATGCAGTGTCAACAACACCCGACACCAAGTTTTATATATTAATTAGCTTGAATTCAGATATCATTTTTTTTTTTTTTTCATTTTCTTTAAAGGGTTGGATCAATATTTCATATTTAAGTGTTTTATATTTTTTATTTTCTAAAATAAAAATTTTATGTTTGTCATTTTTTTTCTTTTTCTATTCATTAATTTTCCCGGAGGGGAGCGCCTTGGTAAAAACGTCCCAAGTTGTTACGGCTGGTAAGCCTTCAACTACACAAAGGGAAAATCAGAATCGCCCCCACTACACAAAGGGAACTCCCGAATCCCCCACTAACCAGGGAATCCAAATGCCCCCACTTGACACAGGGGAAACTAGAATCGCCAAAATACACCAATTGTCCAGAATCCCACCACTACACACAGGGAAAACTAGAATCAACAAACTACCACAAAAACTCCAGAATTACCACCTCTAACACGAAACACCAAAAACATCACCACTACACATAAAAAACTCTGAAATCCCTCCATACACATAGGAAAAATCCAGACTCAGCTCCACTACACCAAGGACTCGAGAATCACCACCCCTACCCAGGGGTCAGAATATATCACTAAGCACAAAGAAAACCAGAATCACCACCCCTAAACACAGAGATCCCCGAAACACCACCCCTAATAAAAGGAAATCCCGAATACCACACACAAACCCGGGAACTCCCGAATCACCACCATACACACAAGGGGAAATCCAAAACCCCACCACAAACACAAGGCCTCCATAAACACCCCCTTGACACAGGGAAAATCCGAATCGCCCCCATCCACAAAAGAACTGGAACACACCGCTACACACAGGTACTCTAGAATCATCTCACTACCAAAGGACTCCAGAATTACCACCACACACACACAAAGAAGCCCCAATCCCAAAAATACACACGTGAAAAACCCCAAATCACAACCATTACACACAAGGAACTCCCGAAAACCCCAACCACTACACCAAGGATCTCCATAATCCCACCCTGCACACAGGGAAATTCCAAAAACACCAAACTACACGCAGGAAACTCCAGAATCGCCCCCACTACACTCAAAAAACTCTAGAATTTTTGTGGCTCTGGTCCGGGGAAAAAGCGACGGGCTGGGGTAAAGAGACTCTCGATCGGGGTTTTTATTCCCCCCCGGGTATGGTTTTTTCAAACGTGTCATTACGGTTTCGTGAGCTGTTAACGGCTTTCGGGGGCTTTAGCTGAGTTCGTACGGCCACGGTAGTGGAGATTCGTCTGTAAAAGCTTCATTTTGGTCACGTGGTGTATGTAAATTTCCTATGGTGTAGAAATATACCTAGCTGGATGAATCTTATTGTGCTTTTCGTCCGTGGTAACGCGACGGGCTGGAGTTATGATATCTCTGATACAAGGTTTTTATCCCCGACCGCGGTATGTTTGTTTGCAATCGTCTCATTACGTTTTGTGGTATACAGGGAACTCCCGAAACACCTCCACTTTACACGGGGAACTCCCGAATCACCCCCCTACAAACGGGTACTCCAGAATCCCACACTACTACAAGGAACTCCCGAAATCTGTAAAGTAAAAGGCACAAGTGCAACTATTTAATTTTTTGTGGCAACGTTTCCTCTCCCGGGCTTTATCAAGCCCTTACAAAAAATACATGGACACAGAGGGGATATAAAAATCAGAGTGAGGGCAATATGAGGTCCAATTTTAGGTTCCTAGTGGTAGTGTAGTGTATAGAGGGTGTGACAAAAGTAAAACAATTGGAGGCAAATTAATTCGACATGAGTAAAAGGGTATAAAAGCTACCCCGAAACTTTTATCCTTTTATCTGTAAATTAATTTCTCTACCATATTGTATTACTTTTGTCCTACACTATACTACTACCACTAGTGAAACCCCAAATTGGTACCCCATAGTTGCACCTCACCTGAGCCCTTTTTATCCCCCTGGTCCCTGTATTTTTTGTAAAGGGTTGATAAAGTCCTGAGAGCGAAAAGTTTGCCCAATAAATGCAAAATTAGTTGCACTTTTGGGCCTTTTTCTTGACATTTTTGCGGTAATTCTACCAACTTTTTTACACTCCCAAATCGGGGCCCCCATACCACAGGGAAACATAATCATCACCACTAAAACAGGGGACACCCAAATCATCCCCTCACATTAAAAATCTCCGAATCACCCTCACGCACAAGGGAATCCTGAGTCACCACCACTACCACAAGAAGCTCAGAATTCAAACCCCTAAACAGGGGGTCTGCCCGAATCCCCCCACACACCCAAAAGGGAACCCGAATCACCACCACTAAACACAGGGGGAAATCCAGAATCACCACCCCTACACACAAAAACTCTAGATCACCACGAAAAACGGGAACTCCCGAACTCAACCCCTAAACAGGGGTCTGCAAATCAACCCCCCCTACACACAGGGAAAAAAAAAAAAAAAAAAAAAAAAAAAAAAAACCCCCCAAAAAAAAAAAAAAAAAAAAAAAAAAAAAAAAAAAAAAAAAAAAAAAAAAAAAAAAAAAAAAAAAACAAAAAAAAAATTAAAAAAAAAAAAAAATACCCCAAAAAAAAAAAATAAAAAATCAGAATTTCCCACAAATACAGGAACTTAGAATCACCACCACAAAACAGGGAACTCGAATCCCAAAACCCCTAAACAGGGGCTCCGAATCACCACCATACACACAGGAACTCCAGAATCCCACCAACTCAGGGAAAATCAGAAACACCCCCAAACCGGGAACTCCAGAATCACCCCACTACAAAGGGAACTCCCGAATACCCATACCCCAAAAGGGAAACCCCAAAAACCCCCACTACTCCAGAAATCCCGAATTTACCCCACACCCAGGGAACTCAAAAACCCCACTACAAAGGGGAAATCCGAATACCACCACTACATACAGGGACCCAGAAAACCCACCCCTACAACAGGGGAAATCCAAATCCCCCACTTTAAACAGGGGAATCCGAATCACCACCTCACAAAAAGGGGAAATCAGAATCACCACCCTCAACAGGAAAATCCCGAACACACCCCCTACCAAAAGGGAATCCGAAACACCCCACTACAAAAGGAAAATCCAGAAATTAACACACCAGGGAATCCCGAATCACCACCACTAAACCCCGGGGGTCCAAAACACCCCCCTACTCAGGAAAATCCAAAATCCACCACTACAACAGGGAACTCCAGAATCACCCCATCAACGGAATCCGAATCACCACCACACATAAGGGAATCCAGAACACCACCCCTCAACAGGGAATCCAGAAACACCACCACTACATACAGGGAATCCAGAACACCACCATACTACAGGGATCCAGAATCACCACCACTAACACGGAACTCCAGAATCAACCACTAAAAGGGGAAGTCCGAATCCCACACTACTACGGGAAAACCAGAACAACATTTTTTTACAAAACTTAAAATATTCATAAACAGTTCAAATAACATAAACTTTCACTATTAATTTTTCCCAAAAATTTTTTCAACGTTACCCACTCATAATTAGTAAAATTTAAAATTAAGAATCTTTTTTCCACATTTTTAAACCCGGGGTAAAAAATAATCTAATTAAATTTCACTTAATACTTATAAGTTTTCCCAACATTTTCATTCATTTAACATTCATTCTTTGTATTTCAAATCCCTAAAGGGAAACCTGTATCATGTTTTCATTCCACATTTCTGTTTTCTCTCGCTTGATTTCTCGAATATCCTAAATCCAATCGGTTTCAATATCGAGGTATCGGTTTGTCAACAAAGGACTAGCTTCTAAGAACATCAGCTTTTTGAGATGCTCTGAGCAAAGTTATTAAAGCTATTTCCAGATCCTGAAAACTAATGGCTGAATTTAAACTCTAAATTTTCATCGTCGTAGCTTCAAATGTACAAGAAAGTTTCACGTTTCGACGACGGAAGAGTGAGTCTACCGTAGTTGTTTCATGAACACTAAAAGTAAGTCCCAATTCAAGTTGTCAGTGATCTATGAACATTTTGTTATGTTGTGAGCAAGAAACTTGCACAGTTATTTGCTCTACAAACATCAAAATAGTAATAATTGACAATGGATAATACTGAATTTGATTAGATAAAGGGTTGTACTTGTAAACGGGACCTTAAATAGTATGAGAAACCCTTTAGCTGAGAGATGAACGGCCTGTCATCAAAAATGTGCAGAAATTTTAACGTTTCAACGTATCAAGAAATTTAAAAGGGCATTAAATTTGATTCTCGACTTTATCGTGGCCATATATGCGCCAATCACTAAATAGTTAATCCGCAAATAGAATCAGAATTTTTAACATAATTTTATTCATAAAATGGTCACAACTGCACCTTCAAACATATGATCCCTTTATCGTCAGGAAAACCATTTATTGTCCCCATCTAAAAGGGTTAGGTAACACACTGCTGTCCTCAGTAACACACTGCTGTCCTCAGGTAACACACTGCTGTCCTCAGGTAACACACTGCTGTCCTCAGGGTAAAACACTGCTGCCCACGGGTAACACACTGCTGTCATCAGGTAACACACTGCTGCCCCTCAGGTAAAAACACTGCTGTCCCCAGGTAACACACTGCGTCCTCAGGTAACACATGCTGTCCTCAGGTAACACACTGCTGTCCTGGGGTAAAACACTGCTGCCCCTGGGGTTTAACACACTGCTGTCCTCATGTAACCCCACTGCTGCCCCTCAGGTAACACACTGCTGTCCTCAGGTAACCCCACTGCTGTCCTCGGGTAAAACACTGCTTCCTCAGGAAAACACACTGCTGTCCTCGGGTAAAAAAACTGCGTCCTCGGTAACAAAACTGCTGTCCTCAGGTAACACACTGCTGTCCCTCAGGTAACACACTGCTGTCCTCGGGTAACACACTGCTGTCCTCGGTAAACACTGCTGTCCTCAGGTAAACACACTGCTGTCCTCGGTAAAACACGCTGTCCTCAGGTAACACACTGCTGTCCTCAGGTAACACACTGCTGTCCTCAGGTAACACACTACTGTCCTCAGGTAACACACTGCTGTCCTCAGGAACACACTACTGTCCTCAGTAACACACTGCTGTCCTCAGGTAACACACTGCTGTCTCAGGTAACACACTGTTGTCCTCAGGTAACACACTGCTGTCCTCAGGTAAACACACTGCTGTCCTCAGGTAACACACTGCTGTCTTCAGGTAACACACTGCTGTTCCTCAGGTAACACACTGCTGTCCTCGGGTAAAACACTGTTATCCTCAGGTAACACACTGCTGTCCTTCAGGTAAACACACGCTGTCCTCAGGTAACACACTGCGTCTTCAGGTAACACACTGTTTGTCCTCAGGTAACACCTGCTGTCTTCAGGTAACACACTGCTGTCCTCAGGTAACACACTGCTGTCCTCAGGTAACACACTGCTGTCTTCAGGTAAACACTGCTGCCCCCTCAGGTAACACACTGGTCCTCAGGTAACACACTGCTGTCCTCAGGTAACAAAACTGCTGTCTTCAGTAACACACTGCTCCCCTCAGTAACACACTCGCCTCGGGTAACACACTGCCTGTCCTGGGTAAAACACTGCTGCCCCTCAGTAACACACTGATCCTCGGTAAACACTGCGCCCCGGGTAAACACTGCTGTCCCCCGGGTAAAACACTGCTGTCCTCAGGTAACACACTGCTGTCCTCAGGTAACACACTGCTGTCCTCAGGTAAACACACTGCTGTCCTCAGGTAACACACTGCTGTCCTCAGGTAACACACTGCTGTCCTCGGGTAAACACACTGCTGTCCTCAGGAAAAACACTGCTGTCCTCAGGTAACACACTACTGTCCTCAGGTAACACACTGCTGTCCCAGGAAAACCAATCAAATAAATCTAATTAATACCTGAGAGGAGTGAGATAAGAGGTGTAACTGTGTAGTTCAAGACTTGTGTCCCCTAAAAAATAAAGGGTATAAAATCGACAGAATGGAAACATAAACACATATAAGTTTAATATGATCCTTTATTACAACGTTTCGCCCACCAGTGGGCTTTTTCAAGTCACAACGCAGATCTACCTGGGGTGGAAGGTACGCGGTATGACTAAAAATTTACTCCCTTTACCTTCCACCCCAGGTAGATCTGTGTGTGAACTTGAAAAAAACCCACTGTGTGGGCGAAACGTTGTCAATAAAGGATCACATTAAACTGCATATTTTGTTTATGTTTCCACTTGTGTCCCCCTCAAGGGAGGTTCCTTGACGCTGATGAAGGGCTCTTGATCTAGGGAATTGGATCTTAAACTCCGGTTCCCTGAATTGAGCCTAATACCTTCTGTTTCCCCCCTACATGCGCTGTAAATCCTACGGGTTTAGCGTTCCCCCATGATTATTTTAATATAATCAAGCTTGTGAGCGGTAACTTTCAAATCTCTCGTAAGCTAAAATAAATCATTTGAACTCTCAGCAAAACATAAAACAGTGGTAGACATCACTGTCCGCTAGGGGGCATCATTTTAAACATTCGAAGCTACCCCACTAAAGGTTTAGGAAATAATTGTATACATTCCAGGATGCTGGGAACGGTTCAATAAGTATGCTGAAGGGGGGCCGCTACAATGTGCCGAGAATCAATCCTCGTTGCCATATACAATATTCAAATGGTATAAAATACCGACAGGTTGTTAGGTAAGACACTTATGCAACAGTTAGGTATCTTTATTTCGAAACTTTTTCGCTTACACAGCGGGCCCTTCTTCAGGCGAAACCTTTCGAAATAAAGATACCTAACTTTTTGCATATGTGTCTTACCTAACACCCAAATATACAATACCTCGGGATTTGAATCCAATACGATGAGGAATTTCTGGAGTTATCAGGGACAGAATATCGAGATGTTGGGGGGAAACAACCACTTACAGGATCCCCTTAAAGGATATCTAATACCTGAGTATGCCTGGAGAGCGTTTAGGGATCAACGCCCCAGCGGCTCGGTCTGTGACCAGGTCTACTGGGGGATCAGGGCCTGATCAACCAGGCTGTTACTGTGGCCGCACAAATTTTAATAATGATAATATATTATTAATAACAATAATAACAATGAAATTAATAACAGCGAGAAAAACAGCAACAAAAAGAAATAATAATAATAAAATAAAAAATAAAAAATAATAATAATAATAAAAAACGAAGTAATATAAATAAAAATTAATAATTACATTGCCCTCTGATCAATAATTTCTTTGATGTCAAAAAATGATAAAAATTGTTAATCTAACAAATATCATAAATAAAATATTGCAAACTTGTCCACAATTATCTTTTTTTTAAAACAAGTTCATCAATTATCATTAATTAAAAAATAATTCTCTAAAGAAACAACATTCAAAAGAAATACAAACTTAAGAAATACAAAACATAAGAAATACAACCTTAAGAAATACAGTCTTAAGAAATACAACCTTAAGAAATACAACCTTAAGAAATACAACCCCTTTAAAAAATACAACCTTAAGAAAAACAACCTTAAAAAATACAACCTTTAAGAAATACAACCTTAAGAAATACAACCTTAAGAAAATACAACCTTAAGAAAACAACCTTAAGAAATACAAACTTAAGAAATACAACCTTAAGAAACAGTCTTAAGAAATACAACCTTAAGAAATACAACCTTAAGAAATACAACCTTAAGAAAAAACAACCTTAAGAAAAAAACAACCTTAAGAAAATACAACCTTAAGAAATACAACCTTAAGAAAAAACAAACCCTTTAAAAAATACAACCTTAAGAAATACAACCTTAAGAAATACAACCTTAAGAAATACAACCTTAAGAAATACAGTCTTTAAGAAATACAACCTTAAGAAAAACAACCTTAAGAAATACAACCTTAAAAAAATACAACCTTAAGAAATACAACTTAAGAAAATACAACCTTAAGAAAACAACCTTAAGAAATACAACCTTAAGAAATACAACCTTAAGAAAATACAACCCCTTTAAAAAATACAACCTTAAGAAATACAACCTTTAAAAAATAGAACCTTAAGAAATACAAACTTAAGAAATACAACCTTAAGAAAAAACAAACTTAAAAAAATACAACCTTAAGAAATACAAACTTATAAGAAATACAACCTTAAGAAATACAACCTTAAGAAATACAACCTTAAGAAAAACAGTCTTAAGAAATACAACCTTAAGAAATACAACCTTAAGAAATACAACCTTAAAGAAATACAACCTTAAGAAATACAACCTTAAAAATACAACCTTAAGAAATACAACCTTAAAAAATACAACCTTAAAAAATACAACCTTAAGAAATACAACCTTAAGAAATACAAACCCTTTAAAAAATACAACCTTAAGAAATTTCAGCTTTAAAAAATACAACCTTAAGAAATACAACCTTAAGAAATACAACCTTAAGAAATACAACCTTAAGAAATACAACCTTAAGAAATACAACCTTAAGAAATACAACCTTAAGAAATACAACCTTAAGAAATACAACCTAAGAAATACAAAACCCTTTAAAAAAATACAACCTTAAAAAAAAACAACCTTAAGAAATACAGTCTTAAGAAATACAACCTTAAGAAATACAACCTTAAGAAATACAACCTTAAGAAATACAAAACCCTTTAAGAAATACAACCTTAAGAAATACAACCTTAAGAAATACAACCTTAAGAAATACAACCTTAAGAAATACAACCTTAAGAATACAACCTTAAGAAATACAACCTTAAGAAATACAACCTTAAGAAATACAAACTTAAGAAATACAACCTTTTAAAAAATACAAACTTAAAAATACAACCTTAAGAAATACAAACTTAAGAAATACACCTTTAAAAATACAACCTTAAGAAATACAAACTTAAAAAAAATACAACCTTAAGAAATACAAACTTAAGAAATACAACCTTAAGAAATACAAACTTAAGAAAAAACAACCCTTTAAAAAATACAAACTTAAGAATACAAACTTAAGAATTTCAACCTTAGAAATACAAATTAAGAAATACAACCTTAAAAATACAACCTTAAGAAATACAAACTTAAGAAATACAACCTTAAGAAATACAACTTAAGAAAACAACCTTAAGAAATACAAACTTAAGAAATACAACCTTAAAGAAATACAAACTTAAGAAATACAAACTTAAGAAATACAACCTTAAGAAATACAAACTTAAAAATACAACCTTAAGCTCCTCCGTAAAATGTTGAGAAATGTATACAGAACGGATGAGAGTTTTCGTGAGAAAAGTATGTCGAACTCATGAGAAAATGTATAAAAACATGTAAAAATGTATGTGAAATGAATGTAGAATTAATGGGAAATGCATGAAAAATGTGTGATATTCGTGAAAGAAATGTATCAGAAATGTAGAGTGAATGTGAAATAAATCAGAAAAATATAAAAAAATGGATAGGAAATGCCTGAGAAATGTCCTGCGGAATAGATGTGAAATGAATGAAAAATGTGTAGAATGGATGTTTAATGAATGCAAGAATGGATGTGATATATGTGAAGGATGAATGTTAGGAATGTGAAATGTATGTGATAAAGTATGTGAGTTAATGTATCATGTTTAAGAAATTATTAAACTTTATAATTAAGCAAAAAAAAATTAAACCAGAAAAGTAAACCATTTTAGTAGTAATTGAAAAATCTTCAAATAGGGAATAAAGCCTCTGAAAATTTCATGGAAAAACCACAAGGGGGAAAAAAAAACCTACAAAGAGGATATAAAACCCGGATGAATTGAAAAATAAAACGTCAGAAAGGGGGTTAAACTCTTAACGTAAACAGAAAACTTTCAGAGTGAAACAGAGCTGAAAGCAACACCTGGAAAATCTTCAGAGATAAAACAAAACCTCTGAACATTACCTGAAAACCTTCATTAAGAAAGAACGAAAAGAGAAGCAAAAAAAATGAGGGTTGGAGAGTTGGCAGGACAGAGGAGTAATCAGCAGTCTTTTCATCTGGTTTTATGTGGTCGCTGCTGGCGGCGGCCTCAGCATCGGCGACTTTTTCTCTACGTGTTTTCCCTGTTTTCGCAGTCCTGCTTTACTGTCCCTGCTGCGACCTTTTCTGCTGTAAATCTCTCTGCTGAAGATTCTTGCTGCAACCACCCCTGCTAACTAGATCTTAATGCTGTAATGGACAGCACGGAACTCCCGCTGCACAAGATTAATAACGTCTATTGCTAAGGCTGCAGGAAATGATGCATAATATAACCAAATAACGTGGCGTGTGTAGGGAAAAATACCAGCCATCCACCACCTTAATTATAAACAAGGGCATGGGATAGTAAATATCAACGAAATATTTAATATATTTGTCAATAAAATCAAGATGATTCATAAATAGTTAGTTTAGATTTGCTTCAGCATTATTTTTAAAGCATTTAATCATAAAATCACAAGTAAATTAATAAGGCCAAAACAGGACGAGCTTGTTCTCAGTTTATCTGCATTGCGGCAGATTTTTTTTTATTGAATACATCCACGGTGTGCGCTATCCTATTCTATAAAGATAATTACACAGTGGGAACAAGAGTCAGCTGTGCTTGACTCTCATATTCCACACTCAAGATGAGGCTTTGAATCTGTCAGCCTGAGTTGGAAGACTTCAGAAGGGCAATGAAGATATCATCAAGGATTCCAACACGGGTTCGTCAGCTACGACAGCTTCAAAGGTTACTTCAAGCACAGCTGGAGTTGTTATACACTTGGGAGTTGTCACCTTTCATGCTAGCCTATCCCATACAGAAGAAATTGAATTTTTATAGGGATTATCTCCATAATTCCAGAGCGGAGGCATGAGAAATTATACACAGGATCACGGGAAAGAAAAATATGCGTGTCATAAGAATAATGACTACATATGCACTAAAGTGACCACTTCATTCAGTATTCCTGTACAACTCGTTCGTTAATGCAAATACCTAATCGCTAATCACGTGGCAGCACCTTAATGAAAAAAAGCATGTAGACACACTTTCAAGAGATTCGGTTGTCGTTCAGGTCGAACATTAGAATGGGTAAAGACATTTGATCTCATGACTCTTACAACGGATTACTGTAGTGCCAGACAGGGGGCCTAGAGTATATCAGAAACTTCTAATCTCCTGGTTTTCACACACCACAGTCTCTAGACTCTACGAGAATGGTGTAAAAAAATCAGAGCGCGGCAATTCTCTGGGCAAAAACACCAAATCTCGAACTTAGAATAAAGCAACATAAATTAGCATTAGAACTGGACAAGAATTCTAATGCTCTATTTATTCCCTGTGAGAGATTTTTACCATCCAATTGATTTTCAAAAAGTTGAGAAAGTTGTTATCAAGCAAGTCCATGGTCGACAGAAATATAAAATTTAATCTTGTTTCATAAAAAGAAGTTTTCGAAAATAATGTGAATATTTCCTATGGGGTTTTATAATTGGATTCATTATAATTAATAAATTTTGGGAAGATTTTAATAATACATTGGACAAATCATAAATCTTAATTATTGGGTGAGTAACTTGGGTTGGGCAAATATTTTGTTAGTGGGATGTCGTGAAGGACTTGAATAGTTGGGGCAGTAGGCCTGCTGCAGTGTTCCTTTGTTATGAGTCATGGCACGTCAGGTGTTGCTTTGTTGTGGGATGTGATGGTGAGGTGTGGTCTAGACCCTTTATATGTCTTCCAGTGATGTATTGTATTTATAGTTCCTTCACATTGTGAGAAGTCAGGAAAGTGCTTGGAATTTCACTATTCTTTCACATTGGTTGTTTTGCATATTTTTATATCATCTGTTTAACAGTGATCTTATTGCACACACACACACACACACACACACACACAACACACACACACACACACACACACACACACACACACACACACATATATATATAATATATATATATATATATATATATATATATATATATATAATATATATATATATTTTATAAATAAATAAATTATATAATATATATATATATATATATATATATATATATATATATATATATATATATATATATATATATATATATATATATATATATATATATAATATATATATATATATATATATATATATATGTCGTGCCGAATAGGCAGAACTTGTGATCTTGGCTTAAATAGCAACGTTCATCTGCCATATAGGACAAGTGAAAATTTGTGTATGCTATAATTTCGCTAAAATCATTCTGAACCTAACGAAAAAAATATATTTCACTGTGTTTGTTTAGTATTAAATTATTGTAAACAAATCTAAAATATATTTAGTTGGGTTAGGCTAAAATGAATTGTTCTTGTTATAATAAGGTTAGGTAAGTTTTCTAAGTTCCTTTTGGTGCAAAATTATAAATTTTTACATCAACATTAATGAAAAAAATATATCTTTAAACGTATAAGAGAAAATTTTGAAAGGACTTAACTTTAAATGAGTTCTGCTAATTGACCAGTTTTACATATTCGGCACGACATATAAATATATATATATATATATATAATATATATATATATATATATATATATATATATATAATACTATATATATATATATATATATATATATATATATATATATATATATATATATATATATATATATATATATATATATATATATATATAGTTCGTGCCGAATAGGCAGACTTGCCATCTTGGTTTAAATAGCAACGCTCATCTTGCCATGTAAGGACAGCGAAA
>NW_026470677.1:0-11781 GCF_026875155.1 Cherax quadricarinatus | reverse complement strand
GGGAGGGGTAGGGGGCAGTGGTTTTTGAGGCAGTGGTTGAGGCAGCAGTTAAGGCAGTGGTTGAGGCAGTGGTTTAGGCAGTTTTTGGGGCGTGTATTTAAAAAAACATGCTCTTATTAATAATAATAAAAATAAAAATTAATAATAAAAATAATAATAACAAAGAAAAATAATGTTTTATTAAAAATAACAGTACAGTAAACCCCGAGTTCGGCCAGCATCGACTTTCATAAATTTAACTTTGGGCAAGTTTTTTCGGAAAAATTTGCCTTGAGTTTCGTGATTAGATCGTGATTCAGCGCCCGTCCGGTACCCTCCCCCCTCACCGCGCACAAAAAGCCATTTCCCCCACGCCTTTCACGCTCAGTGTGCCATTGTTTTACCAACAAGTGACCATCACCCAGGGTTATAGAAATTAATCCATTGTTTTTTTGTGATTTAAACTGCAAATAAGTCACCATGGGCCCAAGGAAACTGTGCAAGCCCTTTGGAAGAAAAAGTAAAAAAAACAATCCAGAGGGATTTTGGGGGTTGAGGCAGCCCCTGCCCCTCCCGACCCTCTCCCTGTTTGGAAGGTGTTGGGGCTTTGGGAAAGCCCATGGGGTTGGAGGTGAGTGAGGGGGTGGAAGATTTGGTGGAGGACCACGGGGAAGGAAACCCATGATAAAACTGCAAGAGCTTCAACTGGAACAGCATCGACCACAGCTGGGAACTTGTTCGAGGGGGAGGAAAAAAAAGGGTGAAGGAGGTGCTTTTTTCGTGATTAAGGACATGTGTTCAAAGTGGAATGAGTTGCAAAATTTTTGTTGAAAAGTTCACCCTGCCCAAAAGCTGAAACAAGCCTTTCTGCAAATTTTCAGTGACAAAACCTTGCCCCCATTTCAGGAAAAATCATAAAAAAATGCCAGAAACAGACCTCTCTGGCAGATATTTTGTGTGACGATCCAGGACTCAAGTTTTTCCCCAGTGGTTTAAAAAAAGAAGAGAAGCAACCCCGGGAAAGGACTTGTACTGATGCCCTAAGGGAAAGGAGATTCCCCTTTCCAAAAAATAGGTACACCTTCCTTCATCCCCTCCTCCCATCTCCATCCCCCCGAAGTTTGGGTAAAGGTAAGATAATGCTATTATTATTTTTTTATGATGTACTTGATTTCGGATTGTTTTCAGTATGAAAAATTTTTATTTAATATAAAGAAAATATTTTATTTAATTTTTTTTGGTGTCTGGAAGGATTAATTTTTTTTCCCATTTTTTCTTAGGGGGAAAAAATGGCTTCAAGTTTCTGAATTTGACTTTCGGAAGGCTCTTGGAACGGTTTAAAATCACGCATCGGAGGTCCACTGTATTATTTTTTTTAAAAAAACTATGTTATTAAAATTTCCACTGCCTCAGTGTCCCTCCCCCACTGCCTCTACTATTGCCTCAACCACTGCCTCAATGCGCCTCAACCACTCCCTTAACCACTGCCTCAGTGATGCCTCAGCCCTGCCTTACACTCCGTCGCACTAAATCTACAAGCCCCAAAACTATGAATTATTGTGAAATTTTTGGAAGAGAAAGAGCTATGCTCACTCCCGCATAAAAAAAGCACACTGAGATGCATAAACCCACTTCCTCCACTACCGTTTCCCCCTCACATTTTTGTACAATTTCCTTCTTCGTTCCTATATATTTTATTTTATTATTATTACAGGGCCCCCCGCTCCCGTTGGCTTTTAATAAGTTAAATCCCATCCAAATATATTTTTCGCTAAGATTTTCCCTCGCAACCGCTAAAAAACTGTCAACCTGTTCGTCCAAGACGGCTAATGTGCGGCCTGAGCAGCCTCCATTTTCCCGCCAGTGGCATTGTTTACCACCCGCCTCGCGGAACATCCAGCATAAAATCGATCTTTTCGTATTTTACAGTTTTTTTGGGGTGTTTTTATCTGCAAAATAAGTGCCAAAGGGCCCCAAGAAAGCTTCTAGTGCCAACCCTACAGAAATAAGGGTGAGAATTACTATAGAGAGAAAAAAAGAGATCATTGCTAAGTATGAAGTGGAGTGGTGTCTCCGAGTGGCCAGGTTGTATAATAAACCAAAATAACCATCGCTACTATTGGGGGGAACAAAACGGCAATCAAGGAAGCTGTTTTTCCCAAAGGTTCAACTGTGTTTTGGGAAACGAGATCGCAAGTGATGAAGTGTTGAGAGCTCTTATTGGTATGGATAAATGAAAAACAGTAGCAGGAGATGCATCTTCGTGATCAAAGTGAAAAGGCTAGGAAGTTGCATGAGGATTTAATTATAAAAAATCCCTGCAACTAGTGATGTTTTAGGTTTGGCCAGAAAAGGGTTTGGTTTTTGAGGATTTAAGAAGCTAGTGGCTACACAGTGGTAAGGCATGGTGGGTTGCCAGTTGGGACCAAAAAAGCATGAAAAAATAAGTGCGGAATTCAAGGGTACATAGACAGTGAAGGATGAAACCTGAAAAAGGTTTAATTGTGATGAAACGGGCCCTTTTTCGGAAAAAAATCCCAAAAAAGGGACCTACATTACTCATGAGGAAAAGGACCTAGGACAAAAGCCTATGAAAGACAGGCTTCCTGTTGATGTTTTCCCAATGCTAGTGGTGATTGCAAAGTGAACCCTTTTTTAGTGTACCCTCAAAAAATCCCAGAGCATTCAGGCAAAAAATTTCCTCAAGGTAATTTGTGTGTGCTGTGGAGGGCAAAACAGTAAGGCATGGGTCACTAGGGACTTTTTCTATGATGGTTACCTGCATTTCCCCCCAATGTGAAAGTTACCTAACTGAAAAAAAATTAGACCTGAAGTCCCTCCTGATGTTAGAAAAATCCCCCTGGTCCCCTACAGACGTGGCAGGCGCTTTATGGTTATTTGAGCTTCTAAGGGTGAATTTTTTTGGCCTCCTAATACCCCCCCTCTCTGCACCCCATGGACCAGAGGTTATTGCAAATTTCAAAAAACTGTACAAAAAAGCTCTGTTTAAAAGGGTGCTTTTGTGTGCCTCAGAAACTAAATGATCTTAGAGAGTTTTGGAGAGGACTTTAATTCCTCAATTGTGTAAACCTTATAGGTAAGGTTGGGGGGAGTGATAAGAGGCCCTTTTAAAACTCTGTGGAAAGAAATGTGGCCAGAATGTGAGGCCCAAAAGGGAATTAAAGGGTTTCAGGCTAACCCTGAGGGGAAGTATGCCTTTGAAAAACCCATTGTGGCTTTGGGAAAAAGTCCTTGGGGGTTGGAGGTTAGTGGGGATGATGTGGAAGAGTTGGGGAGGGGGCAATAAAGAACAACCACTGTAGGCTAGATCAAACTTAACAGCAAAGGCCAGACTGAGGAAAGGGTTTTCGGAGGAGGGGGGGAGAGAAATTGAAAAAAGTTGCCTACTTCAAAGATTAAGGAAATGTGTGGAATGTGGCTTAAAGTGCAAATTTTTTTATGCAGTCCCCCTTCAAGCTATTGCAACCCGTGCTGGTGACTTTTACACTGCACTGTTGTGAAACACTTTGGGAAGATAAAGGAACGAGGGACAGGCCATATGGACAGATATTTTGTGGACAAAAGTCCAGTGACTCTAAAAGCTGGTCCTAGTGGCTTTTAAAAAAAGAAGGGAAGAAACCCCCAGAAAAGGTTGACACCTAAAGTTTTAATTGAAGGGGTTCCCTTCTAAACACTAAGGACTCTTCCTCTCCATTCCCATCAATATCACCAGATCTTCAAAAGGTAAGTGTCATGTAACTGTGATGCCTTTTTCATTTTGTGTGTATAAAAATTAATTTTCTTTGGGGTAAAATTTTTTTTTTCATATTTTGGGGTGTCTTGCACGGTTTTTAATTTGATTTCTATTATTTCTTAGGGGGAAAATTCATTCCATAACGATAATTTCGCATAAAAATGAGCTTCAGAATGGTTAATATCGTTATGCGGGGGTCCACTGTATTTTTTTATTATTTTTTATTTTTAAACTGTAGCAGAAATGTTTGATTCTTTGTGTGTTCAAGAGTAAAACATATGTCCCTTCCAATACCTGTTAAATACCCCATTCCAATATGCAGTCATGAATGGGTTGACATTATTTATACTGTATTTTTAATAACAAATAGTGAAAAAAAAAAACACCCCCAACTGAGTGGAGGAGGGCTGGTGCCAGTTGGGGGGGTCGGAGGGGGGGGCCCCAGGCCACCGGGCCCTGGTGGCCTGGTGCTAGGCTCCCGCTTCCACACGGAGGGCCCGGATTGATTCCCGGTGGGTGGAAACATTTCGACACTTTTCCTTAAACCCCTGTTGTCTGTTCCCCTAGCAGCAAATAGGTACTGGGGTTAGTCGAGGGTTGGGTGACCCTGGGGGAAAAGATTAAGGCCCCAAGGGAAAATAAGTTGCAGTCCTCAATGAGCATGACTTTTTGGGGTTTTTCCGGGTGGCAACCCTCCGGCGTTAAAAATCCGAACAAAAATTTATTTATCTTGTGGGATCACGGGGGCGGGGAAACTTAAAATACGATTTGGCGGCTGGAAATTTTGCGGCTGGGAATTTGGCGGGGTGGGAATTTGGGGTGGAATTTAGCGGTTGGGGAAATTTGTGAATTTGAAGCCTGAAAGTTGAATTGTGAAGTTGAGGGAGACCCGTATTTTATATTTCACTCAGTGTTATACGTAAAGGGGCCCCCCTTTACGGGGTTTGCCTTCGGGATCCGCTAATACGCGATGTTCAAATTATGACCAAAATTTGCTATTGGCAAGCAATCTTTCAAATACGGCACCCCCACCCGTTTGTTTACATTTTTTCCGTGAACATCTTTATGTAGGAAAAATTCCAAAAATTTTAAGTGTTTTTAAAATTCTGCATATTTTATATGTACCTTTAAATTATCTTTTGTGTACTGTACTAAATATATTTCAAAACTGTGTGTTGTGAGGTACACATTAAAAAAATTTCTAAATCTCTTCTACTCATGACGCCAATAGTACGTAAAAATAAAACATCTTGGGGACATAAATGCTTATTTTGCATCAATTAGGCTTTTTATTATCCATTTTGATATTTTTCCCCAAAAATTTTATATGAAACCGTTACTAGATATAAAACGTTAATACACTCAGAATAAAAATTTAGTAAATATGAGATTTTTTACAAAGCAGCTGTGTGGTAGTGTTGGAAGAATTTGTTTTCTCTGTCAAACACTGGGGGGGGAACTGTAGAAAAATTTCTTTTTATGCCTTTCTCTATAGCAATTCCGACTCTTGTGGGTTTAGTATTTTTATAATTTAAAATTTTAAAAAAATTAATAATATTGTTATTAATATTTAAAAATAAAAATAAAAATAATAATAATATTATTATTATTATTTTATTAAAATATTTTAAATTCATTCCTCTAAAAAGGTGGTTTGCTGTTTGTTTATTTGAACTAACTTGTCAACTTGTACAAAATGTAAGGTATTTGTATTTGGGTACAGTGGTCCCCAAAATGTAGTTCTCGGGATCTAGATTTGGAAATCATAGGGATATTTTTCGTATAAAAAGGGCTTGCTAATAAGGTTGGGTCGCAAATAGTAGGCGTCCGGGATGGTACGCACGGTGTGGCGGGGCAGCCTCCCCACCCAGCCGTGTGCCCTTGTTTACCAGGAGCGATGGTCCCTCAAGTGTCCCACGAAAATATTTATAATATTCCACTCATTTTTTGTGTTGCAAGTACTAAATAAGCTACCAGGCTCCAAAAAAGTCCTAGTGCCAAGCCTGTGGTAAAGAAAGTGAGAAAAAATTTGGGTTGAATTTAAGAAAAACATCATTGAAAATATGAAAGTGGATAAATGCGGCCCAACTGGCCCGGATGTATAAGAAACCTACAAACCATATGTTCCATATGGCCAAGAAAGAAGAAATCAAGGATGCTGTTTTTGCAAAGGGGGTAAATATGCTGACAAAAAATGAGATCACCAGAAGTTATTATTGGGTGTGGATAAAGAGAAAAAATTAGCAGGAGATACTCTTTGGGCTTAGATTATTTGTGAAAAAGGTAGGCAGTTGCAAACGACGGGGAAAAAAAATTCCTCCCAAAGAGTACTGATATTTTTTGAATTTAAAGGGCCCGCAAAGGTTGGTTTTAGAGATTAAGAACCCTAGGGCATAACATTTTAAAAAATTTGAACATGTGCAACTCTTGGGGATCTTTTTGGGAAACGTTTCACCACACAGGGGGTTCATCAGCCATACAAAGGAGAATCTGAAGAACGGAGGAGAATGAGGTAAAACAGTCCCCCAACCCTTTAGTCGATGTGGTCATCCATCAAACTTTATTAAAAATTGATGGATTTTACCCAAACGCTCAAGGTTGGGGATGATTCCCCTTCTCTCCTTTCTTTAAAATTCTCCTTTGTATGGATGATGAAGCCACTGTGTGGGAAACGTTTCCCCAATAAGAACCAAAAGTTGCACATTGCTAATTTATCAACGTCGGTTCTTGAACCATTCATTACAAAACACAGTTGGGAAGCATGGTGAGGTTTTCCAGTTTTGGACCCCAAAGCGGCCTGAAAAAAATATGGTGCATGAATTCAAGGAGTACATAGAGGCTGAAGGACTGAAACCCGAACAAGTGTTAATTTGATGAAAAAGGGTCTTTTGGGAAAAAAAAAATTTCCAAAAAGGACCTCATTACACAGGAGGAAAGGCAATGCCCGGAGCAAACCATGAAAGACAGGCTGATGCTCATGTTATTGTAATGCTAGTGGGGATTTTTAAAGTGAAGCCATTATAGTGCCATTTTGAAAATCCAGAGTGTTCAAAAAACAATGTTTGAAGAGTAAATTGTGTTGTTTTGGAAATCTAATAGTAAAAGGGATGGGTCACGAGGGAAATTTTGTCGAGTGGTTCAATGAAGTGTTTGGCCCCTAGTGTGAAGAATTACCCCCTGGAAAAGAAAATTGGATCTCAAGTGCCTCCTATAATGGACAGTACAAATGTCATCCCCAAACTTGGATGACCTAAATTTTTTTTAGGAGCTTGGGTTTCACGTAAAGTTCTTGCCCCCCAATACCACTCCTCTCCCCAGCCCATGGCCAAAGGTCATTTCAAACTTTAAAAAACTCTTTCACCAAAAACAAGTTTCAAAGGTGCTTGACTGTGACCCCCAGACACTACTTGACCTAAAAATTTTGGGAGAACACTTCAGATCCTTATTGCTAACCCAAGGTAAGCTTGGGGGGAGTGATACCAGGACTTTGAATTGCTTGGAGAAAAAAGTGGCCAGATTGGTCGACAAGAGGGATTTTGAAGGGGTTTGGGACTGACCCCGATCAGCCCTTTTCGTGTTAAATCAATTGTGGATGGGGGTTTCCCTGGGGGTTTGGGTGCGAGTTTGGGGAGTGGAAGGTTGGGGGAAGACCACAACGAAGAGCTCACCCCTGAGGAGCTGCAGAGCTTCGCAGGAAGAGCAACAGATCGCAGCTCAGAATCTTGCTGAAGAGGAGGAGGAAAAGAGATGGAAGGGTGCCTTCTTTAGAAATTAGAGAGTTTTTTTTTGTGGGGCAAGATGGAAAAATTTATGGAGAAACATCACCCCCGACAGGCTGTTCAAGCCATGTTGGCAACTGTACAGTGATAAAGTCTTGGGCCATTTTAGGGGGAAATTTTTAAAGAGACCCAGAAACAGAGCTCTCTCGACGTTTTTTTGCGAGACGGACCCCCGTGACTCTCAAGCTGGTCCTAGTGGCATTAAGAAACAGAGAAGAGAAGCAACCCAGAAAAGCAAAGCTTCCCGAGGAGTTGCTGGAAAGGGGAGTCCCCTTCCAAACTGAAACAAACCAATCTCTCTCCTCCCCCAGTTCCCCTAACCCAAGAAAAATCTCCAATAAAGGTAAGTGTTATGTGTTAATGTTTCATTCATCATTTCCCCTTTGTTGTTTATGTACTATATCTTATTTCATTAAAAATTTTTTTTTTTTTTTTTACTTTGGGGGTCAGGAACGGATTAATTGTATTTACATTTTTTTTAGGGGAAAATTTATTAGAAAATCATAGATTTCGTAAAAGAGCAACTCAAGGAATGGATTAACTACGATAAAGAGGGACCCCTGTAATTATTTTTAAATAAAAAGGTATGAGGTAAATGTTTTACAAACTTTACAAATGGACTTGAATGAAATGAAAGTAGACAAAATTTAAAATGATTTATTTTGCTGACCAAGTGATCGTCCACTACCTGTTCGTTTTTTTTACATTGTCTAACTCTGTATTCGTTCTCTCTCTCGTTTTCTTTCGTTAAATAGTTTGGGTTCATTGAGATGGCGTCTAGGTTGTGTAATAAAAAGAGAAATCATAAACCCATGCTTTAAGTGCCAAGTAGAGGTGATGGGTCCTTTTGATTTTATTCGATAAACACCCTGCCACTCACCTCTCACACATTAATATTAATATTTTAAGGTAAGTAATAAGTGTACTCTATGTGTATCTTACTTTTTACTGTGTTTTTAATGCCTATTTCTATTGCTAACTTAATATAAGTTAGTGTAAACTTGTTGTCTGGCATTTATTGCATATTTTATGTGTGCTCTGATAATAATACTTGTGGAGCTGTGTGGTAGCCGGGTGGAGGGACAACATTACGTTTCTCTGTTCAGCCATCAGAGAAAACGTGTATGAATCATCGTTTGGCCCAGCCACTCCCTAACTCTGCTTTTGTTTACAATTTTTGGCATGAATTATTAATTACTTCTACCTTCGTTTATGATGGCATCTAAAGGTAGTAGTTAGAAATGATTAAATTCAGTGAACAAGGCATGTCGATGTTAATAATATGGCTCTGGGCCACAGTGTAGGTAGCCAGTAGGTGTAGCCCGCCTGGGCTACACCTACCGGCTACCTACACTGACTTTCTACAAATAAATACTACTCACCTCTCTTCCTATATTAAGACTACACATATTTTAAGGTAAATAATGAGTGTACTGTATGTGTATTTTTACCTCTGGGATGTTTTAAATATCATATATTAAGTATGAGAGCGGGAGCCGGGCTACCTACACCTGGGCTACCTGCACCTGACTTCCTACAAATAAGTACTACTCACCTCTCTCCCTACATTAAGATTACAAATACTTTAAGAAAAGTAATGAATTTACTGTGACTGTATTTTACTTTGTGCTTCTAATGCCTAGTTCTATTACTAATCTAATATAATTCAGTGTAAACTTGTTGTCTGGCATTTATATGCATTTATAAATGGAAAAAATGGCGTGCTGCCTTCCGGCAATATCTGCTTTCCGGCGACAGCCTGGAACCTAACCCGCCATATAAGTGGGGCCCTACTGTACTTTCAAATTCAAATTCAAATTAAAATTTAAAGTTAATTCTCTATAAGGATTACAATGCTGAGTTTACAGAATTTGGTTATTGTGTGGTTTACATGTAGTAAAATAATAATTACAGAGGGGGCACTAGAATGCCTAGCATGGCTAGGCATTTCGGGCAGAGTTAGATTAATTCTTAACTTTAAAATATTACAAATTATGAGGTAAGTTGGTATTATGGCTAAGTGACTAAATACTAGTTTGTGAGTTTAGCATTTTGAATGCTTTTGTTTTTGCAAAATACATAGCTTCAGTATTGGAGTATCACAGGCCAACTTATGACTTGTTAGGATTCATTATTTTAAGATTGAGATTGATATTTCTGTTTTTGGTCAAATGGGTGAGTGAGTGTAAGTGTGAACCACCAGGTGGTATTCGTGTAATTAGTTGACGGGGTGTATCAGGGAGATAAGATGTTTTCTAATGGTAGTTTTGAAGGTGATGAATGTGTCTGCAGTTCTAGAGTTTTCAGGTAGGGTGTTCCAGATTTTAGGGCCTTTGACATACATTGAATTTTTGTAAAGGTTTAGTCAGGCACGGGGAATGTCATAGAGATGTTTGTGTCTGGTGTTATGCCTGTGGGTTCTGTCACAACTATCAAGAAAGCATTTTAGGTCAAGGTTAATATTGGAATTTAAGGTCCTGTAGATGTAGATTGCTCAGTAGTAAGTGTGGATGTACTGAACAGGGAGTAAGTTTAGATCTATGAAGAGTTTGGGGGTGTGTTGCCAGGGATGGGATTTAGTGATTATTCTTATTGCAGTTTTTTGTTGGGTTATTATTGGCTTTAGGTGTGTTGCTGCAGTTGATCCCCAAGCACAAATAGCATAGGTGAGGTGTGGATAAATAAGTGAGTGGTATAGTGTGAGAAGGGCATTTTGCGGCACTTAGTATCTAATCTTGGAGAGGATCCCAACCGTTTTGGATACTTTTTTGGTTATGTGTTGGATATTGGTGCTGAAATTCAGGTTGTTGTCTAGGTATAGGCCTAGGAATTTGCCCTCATTATGTCTGGCATTTAGAGTGTTGTCGATCTTAATGTTAATTTGTGCAACTCCTGCTCTGCTAGCTACCAAACATAATATAGTAGGTTTTGTCAGTGTTAAGTGTAAGTTTATTGGCTGTCATCGAAGTTAATATTTTGATCAGCTCCCATTAACAATGGTGTTGAGGGTGGCAAGATTAGGGTGAGAGATGACATAAGTCGTGTCATCAGCAAAGAGAATGGGGTTCAGGTGTTGGGATACGTTTGGAAGATCATTGATGTATATGAGGAAGAGCAGGGGACCAAGGACACTTCCCTGTGGAACTCCAGTATCAAGTGGCCGAGTTGTTGATGCTGTGTCTTTAATGATGACATACTGATACCTATTAGTAAGGTAAGATTTAAAATATGCAAGTGCATAGCCTCTTATACCATAATTGTCAAGTTTGTGGAGTAGGATGTCATGGTCTACTGCGCCAGAAGCTTTTCTCAGGTCAATAAAAATTCTTAGTGGATATTCCTTATTTTCCAATGCTGTGTAAAGCAGATCTAGCATTTTTATAATTGCATCATTAGTGCTTTTATTTTTCCTGAATCCAAATTGGCAGGGGTTGAGTATGTTTTGTGCCATTATAAATGAATATAGTCTCCTGTGCACAAGTTTCTCAAAGATTTTGGATAGCAATGGCAAGTTTGATATTGGCCTGTAGTTGTTTACATCTGTAGGGTCACCACCTTTATGTATTGGTGTAACCCTTGCTGTCTTGAGTAGTTTCGGGAAGGTGCTAGGTTTTAGTGACTTGTTAAACAGTAATGAAATAGCATGCGAAAGAACATGTGCCGCTCGCTTGTACAATGATGGTGGGACATGAGACAAATTTCCTGAGTTATTTTTAAGTGATTTTATAATCTCTGTGACTTCCGCGGGTTCAGTTGGTACAAGATAGAAGGAATTTGGGACATTCCCATCTAGGTAGTCCTCGGCATGGGCATTGGTACGTGGGATTTTATTGGCGAGATTAGATCCTATGGTTGAGAAGAAGTTGTTTAAGTTGTTTTCTTGTTAGCTGTGTCAGTGGGATGCAGTGGTGTTTAATTAGGTTTAGTTAGGATAATATTCTTGGTTTTTTCAGTTTGTGGTTCCCTAGAATCTGAGAGAGTGTTTTCCAGGTCTTTTTTATAACTCCTTTTGTGTTGGTGAATCTGCTGGAGTAGTATAGTTGTTTGGCTTTCTTTAATCCTTTGGTGAGAACTGATGAATAGTGTTTAAGAATATCTTTGTGTATTAAGCCCCATCTACATTGCTTTTCATATTGGTGTTTCTTATCAATGGATTTCAGAATGGTGCTGGTTAGCCATGGGCAACCAAGCTGTTTGTTCGTGATCTGTTTCGTTTTTATATTACAATGTTCGTTGTATAGTCTAAGTAATTTTTTTTAGAAAAATGTC
>NW_026470676.1:0-10000 GCF_026875155.1 Cherax quadricarinatus | reverse complement strand
TTCCTCAACATTTAAAAGTTCCTCAAAATATTCTCGCCATCTACCTAATACCTCCCTCTCCCCATCTACTAACTCCCCTACTCTGTTTTTAACGGACAAATCCATACTTTCCCTAGGCTTCCTTAACTGCCTCCAGCCTTCTCCTCGCTGCAACATTCATCACCAATGCTTCACACCCATATAAGAGCGTTGGTAAAACTATACTCTCATACATTCTCCTCTTTGCCTCCAAGGTCAAAGTTCTTTGTCTGCACAGACTCCTGAGTGCACCACTCACCCTTTTCCCCTCATCAATTCTATGATTCACCTCATCTTTCATAGACCCATCCGCTGACACGTCCACTCCCAAATATCTCAATACGTTCACCTCCTCCATACTCTCTCCCTCCAATCTGATATCCAATCTTTCATCACCTAATCTTTTTGTTATCCTCATAACCTTACTCTTTCCTGTATTCACTTTTAATTTTCTTCTTTTGCATACCCTACCAAATTCATCCACCAATCTCTGCAACTTCTCTTCAGAATCTCCCAAGAGCACAGTGTCATCAGCAAAGAGCAACTGTGACAACTCCCACTTTATGTGTGATTCTTTATCTTTTAACTCCTCGCCTCTTGCCAAGACCCTCGCATTTACTTCTCCTACAACCCCATCTAAAAATATATTAAACAACCACTGTGACATCACACATCCTTGTCTAAGGCCTACTTTTACTGGGAAATAATTTCCCTCTTTCCTACATACTCTAACTTGGGCCTAACTATCCTCGTAAAAACGCTTCACTGCTTTCAATAACCTACCTCCTACACCATACACCTGCAACATCTGCCACATTGCCCCCCTATCCACCCTGTCATACGCCTTTTCCAAATCCATAAATGCCACAAAGACCTCTTTAGCGTTATCTAAATACTGTTCACTTATATGTTTCACTGTAAACACCTGGTCCACACACCCCCTACCTTTGCTAAAGCCTCCTTGTTCATCTGCTATCCTATTTTCCGTCTTACTCTTAATTCTTTCAATAATAACTCTACCATACACTTTGCCAGGTATGCTCAACAGACTTATCCCCCTATAATTTTTGCACTCTCTTTTGTCCCCTTTGCCTTTGTACAAAGGAACTATGCATGCTCTCTGCCAGTCCCTAAGTACCTTTCCCTCTTCCATACATTTATTAAATAATTGCACCAACCACTCCAAAACTATATCCCCACCTACTTTTAACATTTCTATCTTTATCCCATCAATCCCGGCTGCCTTACCCCCTTTCATTTTACCTACTGCCTCACGAACTTCCCCCACACTCACAACTGGCTCTTCCTCACTCCTACAAGATGTTATTCCTCCTTGCCCTATACACGAAATCACAGCTTCCCTAACTTCATCAACATTTAACAATTCCTCAAAATATTCCCTCCGTCTTCCCAATACCTCCATATAATAACTCTCCTCTCCTATTTTTAACTGACAAATCCATTTGTTCTGTAGGCTTCCTTAACTTGTTAATCTCACTCCAAAACTTTTTCTTATTTTCAACAAAATTTGTTGACAACATCTCACCCACTCTCTCATTTGCTCTCTTTTTACATTGCTTCACCACTCTCCTAACCTCTCTCTTTTTCTCTATATACTCTTACCTCCTTGCATCACTTCTACTTTGTAAAAACTTCTCATATGCTATCTTTTTCTCCCTTACTACTCTCTTTACATCATCATTCCACCTATCGCTCCTCTTCTCTCCCGCACCCACTTTCCTGTAAACACAAACTTCTGCTGAACACTCTAACACTACATTTTTAAACCTTCCCCATACCTCTTCGACCCCATTGCCTATGCTCTCATTAGCCCATCTGTCCTCCAATAACTGTTTATATCTTACCCTAACTGCCTCCTCTTTTAGTTTATAAACCTTCACCTCTCTCTTCCCTGATGCTTCTATTCTCCTTGTATCCCATCTACCTTTTACTCTCAGTGTAGCTACAACTAGAAAGTGATCTGATATATCTGTGGCCCCTCTATAAACATGTACATCCTGAAGTCTACTCATCAGTGTTTTATTTACCAATACATAATCCAACAAACTACTGTCATTTCGCCCTACATCATATCTTGTATACTTATTTACCCTCTTTTTCTTAAAATATGTATTACCTATAACTAAACCCCTTTCTATACAAAGTTTAGTCAAAGGGCTCCCATTATCATTTACACCTGGCACCCCAAACTTACCTACCACACCCTCTCTAAAAGTTTCTCCTTCTTTAGCATTCAGGTCCCCTACCACAATTACTCTCTCACTTGGTTCAAAGGCTCCTATACATTCACTTAACATCTCCCAAAATCTCTCTCTCTCCTCTACACTCCTCTCTTCTCCAGGTGAATACACGCTTATTATGACGCACTTTTCGCATCCAACCTTTACTTTAATCAATATAATTCTTGAATTTACACATTCATATTCTCTTTTCTTCTTCCATAACTGATCCTACAACATTACTGCTACCCCTTCCTTTGCTCTAACTCTCTCAGATACTCCAGATTTAATCCCATTTATTTCCCCCCAACGAAACTCCCCTACCCCCTTCAGCTTTGTTACACTTAGGGCCAGGACATCCAACTTCTTTTCATTCATAACATTAGGAATCATCTGTTTCTTGTCATCCGCACTACATCCACGCACACACACCGGACATCATAGCTCTCACAGAAACCAAGCTTACAGGTATGATAACAGATACCATCTTTCCAACGGGATACCAAATCCTGAGGAAAGACAGAGGGAACAGGGAGGGTGGAGGAGTGGCGATGCTGATCAAAAATCGCTGGAATTTTGATGAGCTGGAGAGAGGAGACAGAGGAGAAGAAAGTGATTACATAGCGGGAACACTTCACTCTGGAGGTCCCAAGGTAGTAATAACAGTGATGTATAACCCACCACAGAACAGCAGGAGGCCAAGGCAAGAGTACGACGAGAGCAATAGAGCGATGGTTGACACACTGGCTAGAGTGGCCAGAAGAGCTCATGCATGCAGGGCAAAGCTCCTGATCATGGGTGACTTTAACCACAAGGAGATCGATTGGGAGAACTTGGACCCACATGGGGGCCAAGATACGTGGAGGGCTAAGATGATGGAGGTGGTACCGGAAAACTTCATGTGCCAACACGTAAGGGACACTACAGGAGAGAGAGGAGAGGATGAACCAGCAAGGCTGGACTTAGTATTCACCTTGAGTAGTGCAGATATCGAGGACATCACATATGAAAGACCCCTTGGGGCCAGTGACCATGTGGTTTTAAGCTTCGAATACACAGTAGAGCTACAAGTGGAGGGAGAAGGAGGAAGGCCAGGACGAATGAAGCCAAACTACAAGAAAGGGGACTACACAGGAATGAGGAACTACCTGAACGGGGTTCAGTGGGACAGAGAACTGGCAGGGAAGCCAGTTAATGAGATGATGGAATATGTAGCAACAAAATGCAAGGAGGCTGAGGAGAGGTTTGTACCCAAGGGTAACAGGAATAACGAAAAAGCCAGGATGAGCCCATGGTTTACCCAAATGTGCACTGAGGCAAAAACCAAGTGTGCTAGGGAATGGAAGAAATATAGAAGGCAAAGGACCCAGGAGAATAAGGAGAACAGTAGTAGAGCCAGAAACGAATATGCACAGATAAGAAGGGAGGCCCAAAGACAATATGAAAATGACATAGCAGCGAAAGCCAAATCTGACCCGAAACTGTTGTACAGCCACATCTGGAGGAAAACAATAGTCAAGGACCAGGTAATCAGGCTAAGGAAGGAAGGAGGAGAGACAACAAGAAATGACCGTGAAGTATGTGAAGAACTCAAACAAGAGATTCAAAGAAGTGTTCACAGAGGAGACAGAAGGGACTCCAGAAAGACGGAGAGGTGGGGCACACCACCAAGTGCTGGACACAGTGCACACAACCGAGGAAGAAGTGAAGAGGCTTCTGAGTGAGCTAGATACCTCAAAGGCAATGGGGCCAGATAACATCTCCCCATGGGTATTGAGAGAGGGATCAGAGGCGCTATGTGTACCCCTAACAACAATATTCAATACATCTATCGAAACAGGGAGATTGCCTGAGGCATGGAAGACAGCAAATGTGGTCCCAATCTTTAAAAAAGGAGACAGACATGAAGCATTAAACTACAGACCAGTGTCGCTGACATGTATAGTATGCAAAATCACGGAGAAGATTATCAGGAGAAGAGTGGTGGAAACACCTAGAAAGGAACGATCTCATCAACAGCAGCCAACATGGTTTCAGGGACGGGAAATCCTGTGTCACAAACCTACTGGAGTTCTATGACATGGTGACAGCAGTAAGACAAGAGAGAGAGGGGTGGGTGGATTGCATTTTCTTGGACTGCAAGAAGGCGTTTGACACAGTTCCATACAAGAGATTGGTGCAAAAACTGGAGGACCAAGCAGGATAACAGGGAAGGCACTACAATGGATCAGGGAATACTTGTCACGAAGACAGCAGCGAGTCATGGTACGTGGGAGGTGTCAGAGTGGGCACATGTGACCAGCGGGGTCCCGCAGGGGTCAGTCCTAGAACCAGTGCTGTTTCTGGTATTTGTGAACGACATGACGGAAGGAATAGACTCTGAGGTGTCCCTGTTTGCAGATGACGTGAAGTTGATGAGAAGAATTCACTCGATCGAAGACCAGGTAGAACTACAAAGGGATCTGGACAGGCTGCAGACCTGGTCCAGCAATTGGCTCCTGGAGTTCAATCCACAAGTGCAAAGTCATGAAGATTGGGGAAGGGCAAAGAAGACCGCAGACGGAGTACAGTCTAGGAGGCCAGAGACTACAAACCTCACTCAAGGAAAAAGATTCTTGGGGTGAGTATAACACCAGGCACATCTCCTGAAGCGCACATCAACCAAATAACTGCTGCAGCATATGGGCGCCTAGCAAACTCAGAACAGCATTCCGACATCTTAATAAGGATCATTCAGGACCTGTACACCGTGTACGTTAGGCCATATTGGAGTATGCGCACCAGTTTGGAACCCACACCTAGCCAAGCACGTGAAGAAACTAGAGAAAGTGCAAAGGTTTGCAACAAGGACTAGTCCCAGAGCTAAGAGGTATGTCCTATGAGGAGAGGTTAAGGGAAATCAACCTGACGACACTGGAGGACAGGAGAGATAGGGTGGACATGTTTAACGACATACAAAATACTGAGAGGAATTGACAAGGGGGGACAAAGACAGGATGTTCCAGAGATTGGAAACAGTAACAAGGGGACACAGTGGAAGCTGAAGACACAGATGATACAGGGATGTTAGGAATATTTCTTCAGCCACAGAGTAGTCTAAAAGTGGAATATTTTGGGGAAAGCGATGTAGTGGAGGCAGGATCCATACATAGCTTTAAGCAGAGGTATAAATTAAAGCTCACGTCGGGGAAAGAGTGACCTAGTGCGATCAGTGAAGAGGCGGGGCCAGGAGCTCGGACTCGACCCCGCAACCTAAAACTAGGTGAGTACTACTGGTGAGTACACACACAAACACACACACACACACACACACACACACACACACACACACACACCACACACACACACACACACACACACACACACACACACACACACATAATATATATATATAAATATATATATATATATATATATATATATATATAAATATACATATATATATATATATATTTTAAAAATTTATATATATATATATATATATATAATATATTTATATATATTATATATATTATATATATATATATATATATATATGACGTGCCGAATATGTAAAAGTGGTCAATTAGCAAGAACTCTTTTAAAAATTTAAAGGTCCTTTCTAAAATTTTCTCTTATACGTTTAAATATAATTTTTTTCATTAATGTTAATGTAAATTTTTTTAATTTTGCACCTAAAGAATCTTAGAAAACTTACCAAACCCTTATTATAAAAAGGCAATTAATTTTAGCTAACCCAACCAAATATATTTTAGATTTTTTTACAGTAATTTAATACTAAAGAAACACAGTGAAATATATTTTTTTCGTTAGGTTCAGGGAAAGATTTTGGCGAAATTATTGCATACACAAATTTTTGCTTGTTCTATATGGCAAGTTCTGCCTATTCGGCACGACATATATATATATACAAATATATATATATATATATATATATATATATAATATATATATATATATTTATATATATATATATATATATATATATATATATATATATTATATTATATATATATATATATAATATATATATGCAAATGAGAGAGTGGGGGAGATGTTATCAACAAATTTTGTTGAAAATAAGAAAAAGTTTGGAGTGAGATTAAAAAAGTTAAGAAAGCCTAGAGAACAAATGGGTTTGTCAGTTAAAAATAGGAGAGGGGGTTATTAAATGGAGAGTTAGAGGTATTGGGAAGATGGAGGGAATATTTGAGGAATTGTTAAATGTTGATGAAGATAGGGAAGCTGTGATTTCGTGTATAGGGGAAGGAGGAATAACATCTTGTAGGAGTGAGGAAGAGCCAGTTGTGAGTGTGGGGAAGTTCGTGAGGCAGTAGGTAAAATGGGAAAGGGGTAAGGCAGCCGGGATTGATGGGATAAAGATAGAAATGTTAAAAGCAGGTGGGGATATGTTTTGGAGTGGTTGGTGCAATTATTTAATAAATGTATGGAAGTGGGTAAGGTACCCAGGGATTGGCAGAGAGCATGCATAGTTCCTTTGTATAAAGGCAAAGGGGATAAAAAAGAGTGCAAAATTATAGGGGGATAAGTCTGTTGAGTGTAAACCCGGTAAAGTGTATGGTAGAGTTATAATTGAAAGAATTAAGAGTAAGACGGAGAATAGGATAGCAGATGAACAAGGAGGCTTTAGGAAAGGTAGGGGTGTGGTGGACCAGGTGTTTAAGTGAAACATAAAGTGAACAGTATTTAGATAAGGCTAAAGAGGTCTTTGTGGCATTTATGGATTTTGGGAAAAGGGGTATGACGGGTGGATAGGGGGGCAATGTGGCAGATGTTGCAAGTGTATGGTGTAGGAGGTAGGTTACTGAAAGCAGTGAAGAGTTTTTACGAGGATAGGTGAGGCTCAAGTTAGAGTATGTAGGAAAAGAGGGAAATTTTTTCCCAGTAAAAGTAGGCCTTAGACAAGGATGTGTGATGTCACCGTGGTTGTTTAATATATTTATAGATGGGGTTGTAAGAGAAGTAAATGCGAGGGTCTTGGCAAGAGGCGTGGAGTTAAAAGATAAAGAATCACACAAAGTGGGAGTTGTCACAGCTGCTCTTTGCTGATGACACTGTGCTCTTGGGAGATTCTGAAGAGAAGTTGCAGAGATGGTGGATGAATTTGGTAGGGTGTGCAAAAGAAGAAAATTAAAGGTGAATACAGGAAAGAGTAAGGTTATGAGGATAACAAAAAAGATTAGGTGATGAAAGATTGAATATCAGATTGGAAGGAGAGAGTATGGAGGAGGTGAACGTATTCAGATATTTGGGAGTGGACGTGTCAGCGGATGGGTCTATGAAAGATGAGGTGAATCATAGAATTGATGAGGGAAAAAGAGTGAGTGGTGCACTTAGGAGTCTGTGGAGACAAAGAACTTTGTCCTTGGAGGCAAAGAGGGGAATGTATGAGAGTATAGTTTTACCAACGCTCTTATATGGGTGTGAAGCGTGGGTGATGAATGTTGCAGCGAGGAGAAGGCTGGAGGCAGTGGAGATGTCATGTCTGAGGGCAATGTGTGGTGTGAATATAATGCAGAGAATTCGTAGTTTGGAAGTTAGGAGGAGGTGAGGGGTTACCAAAACTGTTGTCCAGAGGGCTGAGGAAGGGTTGTTGAGGTGGTTGGACATGGAGAAGAGAATGGAGCGAAACAGAATGACTTCAAGAGTGTATCGTCTGTAGTGGAAGGACAGTCGGCGGTAGGGGTCGGCCTAGGATGGGGGTTGGAGGGAGGGGGTGTTTAAAGGAGGGTTTATGTGTGCGAGAGGCTTGGACTTCCAGCAGGCATGCGTGAGAGTGTTGTAGGACGTGAATGGAGGCAAATGGTTTTTAATACTTGACGTTGCTGTTGGAGTGTGAGCAAGTAACATTTATGAAGGGATTCAGGGAAACCGGCAGGCCGGACTTGAGTCCTGGAGATGGGAAGTACAGCTGCTGCACTCTGAAGGGAGGGGTGTTAATGTTGCAGTTTAAAAAACTGTAGTGTTAAAGCACCCATCTGCAAGACTGTGATGGAGTGAATGGATGGTTGAAGTTTTTCTTTTTCGGGCCACCTGCACTTGGTGGGAATCGGCCGGTGTGATAATAGAAACAAATAAAAATATATATGCAATAAGATCACAGTAAACAGGTGACTTTCAGAATATGCAAAACAACCACTCTGAAAAGAACTAGAGAAATTCCAAGGCGCTTTCGAGACTACTCTCATTATCAGGAACTGAATAATGTGAGTAGTCAGGAAAGCGGCTTGGAATTTCTCTATTCTTTCAGAAGCGGTTGTTTTTGCATATATATATATATATATATATTATATATATATATATATATATATATATTATATTATATATAATATATATATCACTACTATATATATTATATATATATATATTATATATATATATATATATATATAATATATATATATAATATATCTATATATATTTATATACATCTGGTCAGTGGTCAGTCGTCACGTGAGGTCACAGGCCCTGAGCTGCTTTGGGGATTTGTGTGGACGGTTACAAAGCCATGGCCTGCTTTTGCAGTGTTTTAAAAATTGAGGTTGGAGAGTTGAAGGAGGAAGTATTGTTCTCCAAGAGGAAATTAGGAGGTTGGAGATTCACCTCAATGGGGTTGGGAGCGAGTGTGAGGTGCAGTCTGTCTCTCGCTGCGAGGAAGCTGTAGGTGGGGAGGTAGCAACGGCTACCAGCAGTGAGGTGCAATCCAACACCTGCTACAAGTGGCAAGTGGTTCCCAGTAATGGCAAGAGCATCAAAATAAGGAAAGTAGAGGTGACCTGTACTTAGCTCAGTGAGGACGTGTCGAGTGTGCTCTGTACGGACTGAACCAAGATGCCCTCTATCGAGCAACTTTACCAACAGCTTAAGGAAGAATTGAGGATGGCGAAGATGGAGATTCGGCGATTGACCGAGGAAAACAAGAAGATTCATAGTAGTCCTCCTGTTTTGAGTCCTCAGGTCAAGAAAGGAAACTGGTCAGTGGCTGGACAGCATGGAACGAAGTTGACGATCAAGAATACGAATGGAAAGGTAGAAACGATGAAGAAGAAACTGCTGTGGAAACTGTTGTGGAAACATCTAATGCATTCTCCGTGCTACCCGATGAATGTGAGTCGACTACTGGGAACGTCACGACGAATGATACCAAGGAAGGTAAGAATATTGTTGTTGTTGGGGATAGCCAAGTTAGGTATATGGATAGGGCATTCTGCTTGAAGGACAGGAGTAGGAGACAGAGGGTTTGCTTTCCTGGGGCTGGGATGGAGGATATTGTTAGCCGTCTGGATGACATCATGAGACGTAATGGGAGCAATCCTATTATCTGTCTCAGTGCTGGAGGCAATGATGTTGGCAGACGTAGGAGTGAGGACCTGATTAGCAGGTATAAGTCAGCAATAGAAATAATTAGGAGGAAGGTGGGAACCCTGTCATATGTGGTATTTTGCCAAGGAGAGGAGTTGGAAATGAATGGTTGTCCAGGGCTATTGGTGTCAATTGCTGGCTGGACAAATACTGTAAGGAAAATGCCGTAACATTCATTGAAAACTGGGACCACTTCTATGGCAGAAATGACATGTATGCCAGGGATGGGGTTCACTTATCCTAGGTCCCGGGGTGGGGGGGACTGGCAACTGCAGTGGAGGGAGCAGTTAGGGACTTTAAACTAGGAAATTAGTGTATGGGTTTTGGCAGGAAAACAGCGAAGCCGAGTGTAGTTATAT